>JAJTUV010001303.1:0-62500 GCA_021653895.1 Mastomys natalensis
TTGTCCCCCTTTTCTAATTAGCTGGGAAAATTCATTTTTTTGGGGGGAAAAAATAAGTTTTTAAATGTTTTAAAATAAATGGTTTTTTTAAGTTTTTGGGCTAAACCAATTTTACGTTTTTTTTAAATGTCCCTTTTTTTAAATGGGGTAGCGGGGCAAAATTTTGAAGGGGTTTTTTTCCCCCCAAACCCCTAGAAAAAACCAAGAGTCCTGGGAGAAGGGGATTTTGGAAACAAAAAGTTTTAAATACCCAGCTAAAAATGCCGTGGGGAAAAATCATCGTTTTTTTCCTAACCCTTTGGACTTAAAACAAATTAAGATGGGGGAGTCATCCCCAGTGAAGACTGGAACGTCAAAAAAATGGAGGAGGTTTTGGTGCCCCTATAAACCCCCCTCAAGGCCCCCCACGTATAAAAAAGGGGACCCTGCTTCAAAAACACCCCAAAATAACCCGGGGCCAAAAAGGGGGTTCGGGTTTTTAGGGTAAAAATTCCCCCGGGGGGCTTCCCCACCTAAGACTGTTCTTTCCCCCAGACCCAAGGGGGAAAAAATTATGGGGGAATGTGGGGGGAAAAGGCCCCCAAGGGTTTGGAGTTAAAAATGGTGATTTGGGGAAAAGTGGGGTTTTTGAAAATTTGAAGTGAAATAGTGTGATTTTGATTTGAGGGATTAGTTAAATTGGGGAATGATAGAACCCGTGGATTTTTTGTAAAAAATTTTAGAGGGGTGTATAAAGGAATTAATGGGGTGGAGTGAAAAATGGTGGTTATGGGGTGAGGGGGGAAAGTGAGTGAGGGGTGGGGGGGTAAAGTGGGGGTGAGTGGGATGGGGTGTTTTGAGTGTTGAATTTAAGGGGAAAGCCGAAGGAGCTTTTTTGCCCATTTTTTATCCCAAAAATAAAAAAAATTTTAAAAGATTTTCCCCAGGGTCAAGTATGGTTTTTTGGGGAATGTTCACTGTGTAAAATCCTGCCCCTCAGCTTCTGTTTTAAATCCCTACAACACTACCCTAAACCCCCCCATTTCTTATAAAAAACCCCACTGAGAGTTTGGGTTTTAGGGAGCAGAGTCCCACTTGACCCCACTTTCGGGTTGTTGTCTGTGTTTCTGCCTTTTCCATTCCCTCAAACCCCTCCATCGAGTTACAAGACCCATCATGGGGGGTACAGCAATTTCTCTATCTTAGTGGCCCCCAAATTCCTGGGATCGAAGAGAAACCCTTAACCCTTTCCCTTTTTTGTCCTTCCCCCCATGAAAATAAATTACGGCAGGTTCACCCTCTTTTATGTGTCGGGGCTGAGGGCCACGGCAGGGGCCTCAAACCGGGCTTCATACAGCAAGAAAATTCCCCCAGCTTTGCAACATCTCTACCCCCCGAAATCGATTTCTTTAAATAAAATCCATTGGGGAAATATTTTATTTTTATTTAGCATCAAAAGACTTTGAAAGCTGAACTTGAAATGCTTTTGGGGAATTGGCTCTTTTTGAAGGGAGGATTGGGCGGGGGGGGAAAAGGGGAAATCCCCCACTTAAAACTGTTAAAAAGGGGGGGAAATTTTTTTTGTTTTGATTTCTTTTAAAAAATTTTTTTCATTATGTGTAATGTTTAGTGGCATCATGTGTTGCCGGTTTTGGGGGTGCGTTTTTGTGGGGGTGGTGTTTTTTGGGGTGTGGGGGGTGGCGGGGGACAAGCATGGCGTGTTGGAAAGGCCCCCAAACTTATTGTTTACATTTTAAATTTAAAATTTAATTTTTAGAGCCAAACCCTTTCTGTTAAAATTTTTTAAGTTTCTTTCAGCTGACACCCCAATTGTGGGGACCCCAGTTTATACCGCCCGGACATGACCTTTTGGGTCCCGATCCCTTTTTGGGCTTTTAAAAGAAAAAGCAAATGAGTTTGGGGATGGGGAAATTAAATTAAGGCCTCCAGTAAAAAAGTTCTTTCTGCTGCAGGAAAAAAGGGGCAGGTGATGCTGCAGCAGGGGGAGTGGGAACAATTTCACGAGCTCAAAGCTTGCACTACCCTGTCTTTGAGCCCCCCGGGGGTTTTCCCAAATCTAACAAACTGAGCCCCCCCAAAATGGAATTTGGGGTAAATTAAGGAGCCAGAGGTAAGATTTACAGGAAACTGCTCCATGAGAGCTCCTACCCCCAAAAAACCCGATTGGGTTTTCTTACATGTCCCCCCGGGCTAAAGAAAGGCAGCGGGCAGAGGAGGAAAAAAACGTGGGGACCCCAAGAGCCCCCGTGCAGTCCCTTTTCTATTCGGGGAAATTTTGCCCCACATTCCCTTCCCATAATTCTCCCCAAAAACTAAATTTTAAAAAAGGGCGTAAAAACTTTTTAAATTACTGTTTTTGAAAATGAAGGAAAAAGAAAATATATATCATTTTTAAATTAGTTTTTTTGGCCTTATGTATGCTTGGGGAAAAAGGTAGGGGGAAATTCCTGGAACGGGATTTAAAACCCTAAACAGTTTGAGCTCCCAAATGTGGGTGCGGGGAATTTTGAACCCAGTCCTCTAGAAGGAAAACCAGTGCTTTTTAAACAACGAACCTTTCTCTCCCAAGCCCCTAAAGAACAAAAAAACAAATTTAAAATGAACACCAAAATAGCAAAACCATAAATCCCCCCTTTAATTCCTGAAGGGCCAAATGGGGTCATTTAAAATTCAACCAAATAAAACCCCTTTAAAAGAAGAATAAGGGAGTTTTGAGGGGGGAAAATTTTAAAGTGATTGGGGGAAATTTAAAAAGTTTTTTTTTGGGGCTTTTGAGCGGGTTTTAAAGGGTGTTGCCCCACCCCTAATTTCAAAGGTTTCGTTTTTTTGTTTTTTGGCTAAGAGACAGGACACAAAATTCCCCCTAACTCTTTTTCCGGTTTTTTTTTTTGGGGTTTTTTTCCTTTTCCCCTTTTCTTTTTTTTTTTTTTTCCCAACCTAAATGAAAAAAGGGAACTTGTTAAGGGCCCTTTTTAAAAAAAAAAAAGGTTTTTGGTTTTTGTTTTTTTTTTTTCAACATTAAATTTTTTTTTTTAAAAACTTTTTCAACTTCCGTAAAGGGGTTACACTGAAAACCCTCCCCTTAAAAAAAACCAAAAAAGGCCCTTGTCAGGGGGTGGCCCCATCCCTTTTAAAACCCAGAACTCGGGGGGCAGAAGGAAAAGGATCTTGGGGCCATCTGATTTTAACAGAGTAATTCCGGGAAAACCAAGGCTACACGGAAAAACCCTTTTGCCCAAAAAAAAAAAAAAAAAAACGGAAAAGGAAAAAACAAACAAAAAAAACAAAGGGCAGGGTTGGGGTTGGGTTCTTTATTTTTAATGCTCTTTATATCCCGGGAAACTAGTAATGGCTCCTCCATTCAAAAAGAGTAAGGGGAAGGGGAAAGTTCCATGTGAGGGGATGGCGGGGTAGAAAAGAAAAAAATTTTTCCCAAAAAAAAATTTCCCTAAACTGTATAAACTCAAAAGTCGTTTTTTTAAAACAACAACTTTAAAAGAGAGGGGCAAAATTTTAAACCCGGGTTAAATTTAAATAAAATTTCCTGAAGCGTTTCAAATACAAATAAAATTTTGGGGAAAATTAAAATACCTCCCGGTTTCCACGAAGGCTTTGCCACCTCCAGACCTGTGCCTGCCCCTCAGTATTTCTCATGTCCCTTTTTTTTTCCCCCCGGGGGGGGGGCCCCCTTTTTTTTTTTCCCCTTTTGGGGGGGTTTTTAAAAAAGGAAAGGGGGAAGGGTTTTGGGGGGGGTTTTTCCCCCCTTTTTCCCCGGGGGGGGGGGGTTTTTTTGGGGGGTTTTTTTGGGGGGTTTTTTCCAATTTCGGGGGCCCCCCCCGGGGGGGGGGCCCCCCTTTTTTTTTTTTTTTTGGTTTTTTTGGGGAAAAAAAGGGGGTTGGGGTTTTTTTAAAAAAGGGCCCCCCGGGGGTTTTTTTAAAAAAAATTTTTTTAAAACCAAATTTTTAAATTTCCCCCAAAAAATTTTTTTAAAAAAACCCCCCAAAGGGCGGAAAGGGGAAAAAACCCCAAAAAAAAAGGGGAAAATTTAAAAAACCCCCAAAAAAAAAAAAAAAAATTTTAAAAATTTTGGGGGGGGAAAAAAAACCAAAAAACCAAATTTTTTAAACCCCCCCTTTGGGCCCCCCCCTTTAACCCCCCCTTTTTTTTTGGTTTCCCCCCCCCTTTTTTTTTTTTTTTCCCTTTTGGAAGGAAGGAAAAGGTTTTTTTGGGGGGAAACCCTCCCCAAAAAGGGGGAAATTTTTTTTTTTTTTCCCTTAAAAAAAAAAAATTTTTTTGGGGGGGAACCCCCCAAAAAAAAACCCCCCCCCCAAAAAAAAAAAAAAAAAACCCCCAAAAAAAAAAAAAAAAAAAAAACCGGGAAAAAAAAAAACCCCCGGGTAAAAAGGGGGGGGGGGGCCCCCCCCCGGGGGGCCCCCCCCTTTTTTTTAAAAAAAACCCCCCGGGGGCCCCCCCAAAAAAAAATTTTTTTTAAAACCCCCGGGGAAAAAAAAAAAAATTTTTTCCCCCCTTTTTTTGGGGGAAATTTTTAGGAAAAAATTTTTTTTTTTTTTTTTTTTGGGGGGGAAAAAGGATTTAAAAAAAATTAAAATTTTGGGGGGGTCTTAAAGGAAAAAAAAAAAAAAAAATTTTTTTTTAAATAAAAAAAAAAAAACCCCCCCTTTTAAAAAAAAAAAAAAAAAAAAAACCGGGGGGAAAAAAAAAAAACCCCCAAAAAAAATTTTTGAGGGGGGAAAAAAAAAAAAAAAACCCCTTTTTCAATTTTTTTTTTTTTTTTTCCAAAAATTTTTTTTTTTTTTTTTCCTTTTTTTTTTTTTTCCCCATTTTAAAATTTTTTAAAAAAAAAGGGAAAAAAAAAAAAAAAAAAAAAATTTTTTAAAAAAATTTAAAATTGAAAAAAATTTTTTTAAAAAAAACCCAAAAAAAAATTTTAAAAAAAAAAAATTTTTTTTCTTTTTCCCCCCAAAAACTTTGGGGGAAAAAAAAAACCCGGGGGGCCCCCATTAAACCCCCCGGGCCCCCCCCAAAAAAAAAAAAACCCCCTTTTTTTTTGGCCAAAAAAAAAAGGGGGCCCCAAAATTTTTTTTAAAAAAAAAAACCCCCCCCCCCAAAAAAACCCCTTTTTTTTTTTAAAAAAAAATTTTTTTTTTTTTCCCCCCCCTTTTTCCCCGGGAAAAATAAAAAAAAAAAAAAAAGGGGAAAAAAAAAAAAAGGGGGGGAAAAAAAAAAAAACCCGGGGGGGGCCCGGGGAAAAAGGGGGGGGGGCCCCCCCCCCCGAGAGGAAAAAAAAGAAGAGAAAAAAGGGGGGGGGGGGAAAAAAAAAAAAAAAGGGGCCCCCGGGCCCCGGGTTTTTTCCCCAAAAAAAAAAAAAAAAAAAGGGGGGGAAAAAAAAATTTTTTTCCAAAAGGGCCCCCCCCCCCTTTTTTTTTTGAAAAAAAAAACCCAAAAACCCCAAAAAAAAAAAAAAGGGGGGGGGTTTTTTTTAAAAATTTTTTTTTAATTTTTTTTCTTAAAACCCAAAAGCAAAAAAAAAAAAAAAAGGGGGTTTTCCCCAAAAAAAAAAAAAAATTTTTTTTTTTTTATTTTTTAAAAAAATTTTTTTTTCCCCCCAAAAAAACCCCCCCAAAAAAAAAAACCCCAAAAAATTTTAAAAAAAAAAAACCCCAAAAAAAATTTTTTTTTTCCCCCCAAAAAATTTAAAAAAACCCCCCGGGGTTTAAAAAAAACCCCCGGGGGGAAAAACCCCCCCTTTTTTTAAAAAAAAACCCCCCCCTTAAAAAAACCCAAAATTTTAAACCCGAAAAAAAATTTTACCCCCCTTTTTTTCCCCCCAAAAAAAAAAAAACCCCCCAAAAAAATGAAAACCCAAAAAAAAAAACCCCCCGGGGGGGGAAAAAAAGGAAAAGGGGGGGAAAAAAAAAAAAGGGGGGGAAACCCCCCCCCAAAAATTTTTTTTTTTTTTTTTTTTTTCCCCCCCCCCCTTTTTTGCCCTTTTTCCCCCCTTTTTTTTTAAACCCCCCCCGTTTTTTTTTTTCCCCCCCCCTTTTCCCCCCCCCCCCCTTTTTTTTTTTTTGGGGTTTTTTTTTTTTCCCCTTTTTTTTTTTCCCCTTTTTTTTTTTTTTTTTCCCTTTTAAAATTTTTTTTTTCCCCCCCCCCCCTTTTTTCCCCTTTTTTCCCTTTTTTTTTTTTCCTTTTCCCTTTTTTTCCCCCCCCTTTTTTTTTCCCCCCCTTTTTTTTTTCCCCCCCCCCCCCCCCTTTTTTTTTTCCCCCCTTTTGGGCCAAAACCCAAAAGGGGGAAACCCCCCCCGGGGGGGGGAGGCCCCAAAAAAAAAGGGGGGGAAAAAAAAACCCCCCAAAAACCTTTCCCCCCCCCCCCCCCCCCCCCCCCTTTTCCCCCCCCCCCCTTTTTCCCCCCCCCCCCTTTTTTTTTTCCCCCCCCCCCTTTTTCCTTTTTTTTTAAAACCTTTTTTTTTTTTCCCTTTTTTTTAAAAAAAAAAATTTTTTTCCCCCCCCCTTTTTTTTTTCCCCCCCCTTTTTTTTCTTTTTTTCCCCTTTTTAAAAAAAATTTTTTTCCTTTTTTTTTTTCCCTTCCCCCCCCTTCCCCCCCCCTTTTTTTTTCCCCTTTTCCCCCCCCTTTTTTTTTTTTCCCCCCCAAAAAAAACCCCGGAAAAAAAAAAAAAAACCCCAAAAAAAAATTCCCCCTTTTTTAACCCCCCCCAAAAAAAAAAAGGGGTTTTTTTTTTTTTTTTTTTTTCCCCAAAAATTTTTTCCCCCAAAAAAAAACCCCAAAAAAAAAAAAAAAAAAAAAGGCCCCGGGTTTTTTCCCCCCCCCCCCCAAAAAAGAAATTTAAAATTAAAAAAAAATTTTTCCCAAAAAATTTTTTTTTTTTTTCCCAAACCCCCCCTTAGGGGGAAAAAAAAAAAAATTTTTTAAATTTTTCCCCCCCCCCTTGGGGGGGGAAAGGGGGGGGCCCGGGGGGCCCCCCCTTTTTTTTTTTTAAGGGCCCCCGGGGGTTTTAAAAAAATTTTTTTTAAAAAAAAAAATTTTTTTAAAAAATTTTTTTTTTTTTTTTCCTTTTTTTTTTTTTTTTTTAAAACCCCGGGGAAAAAAAAAAAAAAATTTTTTTAAAAAAATTTTTTTTTTTTAAAAAAAAAATTTTTTTTAAAAAAAAAAAATTTTTTTTTTTTTTTTAAAAAAAAAAAATTTTTTTCCCCTTTTTTTTTTTAAATTTTTTTTTGGGGGTTTTTTTTTTTTTTAATTTTTAAAAAAAAGAAAAACCCCAAAATTTTTTTTTTTTTTTTTTTTAAAAAAAAATTTTTTTTTTTTTTGGGTTTTTTTTTAAATTTTTTTTTTTGGGGGGGGGGCCCCTTTCCCCCCCCCCCAAAAAAAAAAAAACAAATTTAAAAAAAACCCGGGGTTTTAAAAGGGCCCCCCCCGGCTCCCCCCCCCCCCCCCCTCCCCCCCAAAACCCCCCCCAAAAAAAAAAGGGAAAAAAAAAAAACCCCCCCCCCCAATTTGGGGGGCCAAACCCCCAAAAAATTTAATTTTCCCCCCCGGGGAAAATTGTTTTTTTTTCCCCCCCCCCTGTTTTGGGCCCCAGGGGAAAAATTTTTTGGGGGGGGGTTTTCCCCCCCCCCCCCGTTCCCCCCCCCCCAAAAAAAGGAAAATTTTTTCCCCCCTTTTTTCCCCCCCCCCCCCCCGGGGGCCCCCCCCCCTTTTTCCCCCCCCCCTTTTTTTTTCTTTCTTTAAAAAAAAATTTTTTTCCCCCAAAGCCCGGGAAAAAGGGGGGGTTTTTTTTTCCCCCCCTTTAAACCCCCCGGGGGGGGGCCCCCCCCCCCCCCCCCGCCCCCCCCCCCAAAAAAAAAAAACCCCCCCAAAAAACCCCCCAAAACCCCCAAAAATTTTTCCCCCCCCCCCCCCCTTTTTTCCCCCCAAAAAAAAAGGATGGGTTTTAAAAAAAAAAAAAAAGGGGGGGCCCCGGAAAAGCAACCAGACCTCATCTTTCGCCGCAGCCTCGACGGGCAGAGCGGCCCAGGATAGCGATTCTCTCGGCTCCCTGGTGTTCATGGGTTCCTTGGAATTTCCAGACTAAGGGTGGGGAGAGGTTGAACCCGGTCTCCGTTCCTGTTTCATCCACACACACACACCCACACAAGCACAAATAATGCAGACGGGAGCCAAGATTTCTGCATCAGCACCGCGTTGCCCCGGCGGCTGGCTCAAGGATTCCAAAGACGGAGAATGGAAATTAAACTGTTGTTGTACGAAGGGGATGTCATTTATGTGACTGCTCATATTCAAAGTCAGGCAGCAGCGAATTGTAATCATTTCAATTATCTTCAATATATTTTCCTTAGGACACAAGTTGTCAAGATTTTTTTTTTTTTTTTAAGGAAGTACATTCTCGCGGTTCCTTGGGTCCATTTTCCAGACGGTTTGTTACTCTTGCTGCATGATTCGGTTTCAGCTTTTATTCCCCAGTCTCAGAGTCTCTTACAGAGATTTCTCTGGATGGGAAGAACCACGTCGGCTCTTGTGTCTTCTCTGGCTGTGCCGACGCCGTCCACGGGTGGAAAATCGGCCTCCATGTACCTGGCGCGCACATTTTGGTTGCTTTCAGTTTAATTAACTTTGAACAACAAATATGCTTCGAGTTCTGGATCTGGTGACGCCTTGGGAAAGGGAGGGGGTTGTATTGTACTCTGTGTCCTTCCCAGCCTGGAGCGGGAGGTGAGGGTGATGCTGGCAGCGCTTGCCTGCGCCCCCCCCCCCCCACAAGCCAACCAAGCAGAAAAGCACGTGCTGGACTGAGCGGGATCCAGGCTCAGTCCAGGGAAAGCCGGAAGAGCGGGTTCTGTGCAGCCCTCTCTCTCTCTCTCCTCTTGTCCCCAACGTTGGACAGTAGCACAGTTGGACAGTAGTTGGATGTGGTGTCCTAGTGGGGAACGAAGGAGATCTGGAAAAGCGCTCTGCAATTCCAGGCTGGGCAGAGAGAGTAAGAGTCGCCTCGTCAGCCCTCCTCCAATCTCCCGGATTAAGATTAATCCTGATCTTTACACTAATATGTCCTCTTCGGTTTTTTACTATACTCATTTGGGGGAAATGAGCTCTTGCCAGGCAAATAGCACCCCGCACCTCACTTCTCATAGCAGCGCAGGGCCGGGGCCTGAACAACCCCGGGGCAATTCCCGAGCTGCCGATATTATATTTGTGAAATGTCCTTTTGTTGAGGCTTTTAACACCTTATAACGAATCATTTGTTCCTTTCTCTTTAATTTTGATAGACAATTAGCCATCAAGATACACCAGTTGACTGTAACCGAGCATTAAACTCGCCTTTATGCAACGCTAATTTAGCATAACTGCTTTGTTTAACGTTGCTATATAAGAACCAGGTTTTGTAGTATTTTTTTTTTTTAAAAAGGTGTAATTTTATGTGGGGCTTCATTTCTTTTGGCCTTGTACGCAGCAAGCCCTTTCCTCTTTGTGCGTTCTGCTGGGACCCAATGCCATTTCCAGTGCCTAGCACCTGCAGGCTTGGGGGTGGGGGGGCGGGGAGAGAAAGGGAATTAGCATTGATATAGATTTAGTTGAAATGTAATCTCTTAAATCTGTCCAAGATTCAGAGAGATAATTACACTTTCACTGCATTGCCAGGGGTCAGCGTCTCTGAGGACCCGAGGAGTTGATTTACTAACAATAGTGTTACATTTAAAAAAAAAAAATGGCGTTGAGATTATAATGTTAATGGCTGCTGTCGCTGGGGAATGCTGCCGCTTCCAACTAATTCCACATAACTTCTTTTTCCTCCTTCCTTTCTTCCTGGGCTTCATCTTTGTTAGGAACTGGAGCCTTCCTAATGTTTAATTTGCTGCAGGCGCCAAAAGGTTAAGACCAGCTCTGGGGCTTGGTCATGACACGGTTGTTCTGATAGTGTTTGCATTGTAGCCTGGACAGTAAGGCTGTCCTCTCAGTAACAAGGACCAGAGTGAAGGAGAGTGCTATGGGCACCTCTCAGCGAGGGAAGCAGAGGGCGCCCAGGCAGAAGACAGCACCAGCTGGACTTGCCGGGAGCTTTCGGCTCTCCTCTGGCCTTGCGTCTCCGGCTAGGATTGCAGCCTGGAGAAGCATGCCACTAAGCTGGATCTCTCTCTTCTGAGGTCCTGGAGCTCTTCAGTCAAACCAAGAACAGGCCTTGTCCTGTACCCCGTCTACAGCTCTAGCTGGTTTCCACACAGCCCTCTCAAACCTAGAGAGTTCAGTTACCACAGAGTTTGCGTCTTAGCTGGAGTTGAGCAGGGGACTGGGACCTGAGTTCAGAGAAACATCTCTTGATTCCTGTCAGGGTGAGGATGAGCTTTAGAACTAAGAAGCCAACGTCCTTCACAGTAGAGATTATTATGGAATTTACATTAACCCCTACACATGCCAACCTTCAGGTACAAAGGTCTCAGTCCTCAGAAATTCTGAGGTTGCCTCTAACTAGTAGTCTTGAGAGTTTACTCTGAAGTTTTGCACCACAAAGAGTATCACTTACCAGTGTGTGGAGGCCTCTAGTAGCCCACCAAAGTGCAAGCAGGCTTTCTTCTCATCGTTCTCAAGTGGACCAATAGTCATTGAAACTATGTCCAAAATGCCCTGGCTAAACAGGACTCTCAGATTTTCTTGGGGAAAGAACACAACTGGTTTTGTGGCCTCCTCCAGTGCTAGATGGCTGAGGATCCAAATCCAAGGAGTGTCCAGCTGCCTAGGTCTGCCCCCAGGGCCATGACCATTGCTTATATCACCCACCCCCCAGGGACACACACACAACACACACAGAGAGAGAGAGAGAGAGAGAGAGAGAGAGAGAGAGAGAGAGCGAGCAAGAGAGAGAGAGAGAGAGAGGAGAGAGAGAGAGAGAGAGAAGAGAGAGAAAGCACATAGACACAGAGAGACACAGAAGAGAGAGAAGAGCTTGTTGTTTGGGTAGTGAAAGGGGAACACTCAATTTTTTACCTCCAACTCCACACTTGAAGACAAGGGGACAACAGGATTCTGTGTGCCTGATCTGGACAGAAGGTCTTGCCTAGGCAATCATTCCACACAGAAACTTTGCTTCTTTGGGGACAGAGTGGTGGGTCTATGGGCAGGGGTTGTCTGAGCTAAAGAGGAAGTCTCATTACTGCAGAGTTCCATTACCCAATCCTGCCCCCAGACCAGCCTCAGAGTCTTGACCCCCTATTGCCCTCCTAGAAGTCCCTGTGCCCAAGCCCTTGGAGCTTGGGGGGGGGGGTCTCCTGTAATCCCAGTGTGTTTACCTCAGTGTCCCCTTATCTTATATGTAACAGCAATATATATGTTAATTGAAAACTTCTGAATTTAAAAAGGTTGTGACAAGTTATAATTTGTCCTGTCAATGCCTGGAATCCTTATTTATCTCTTTAGCTTGCCTCCTGCTTGCGCCTGTCAGCTAACAGCTTGCCTGACTCGTTGACTTCCACACTCATGGCACGGAAATGACAAATGTGCTGTTTTATCCGTACAATTTATTTCATTATTGTTGCCAGCACGAAGCATCACAATCAATCATAAGGAAGTCCAGTTGGCAGGTGTCAATCTTGGTGTGTTTTTGTATGTCTCGGTCTATATTTAATCCAATTATAAGGGTCACAGAGTAAGTGCCAGTCCTCTTGTTAGAACTCACATCTTATTTAAGATTTAAAGTAAAAAAGTCAACTCCATCACATAGCCCTTTGAGGGGAAGGAGGGGTACATTTGAAGCACCCCATCTCCATTCTTTTCACCTCCTGTTTAAATTATTAAGCCATCCTTTTTTATTAAAGAGTTGCAAGGGATTCAACTTTTATGAGAATTTGTGTGCAAATGAAGGCTCTCCTTATTTTGCTAAAGTAGACACAGCCTTAATGATGAGAGATCTTTCCGCTCATTGCCCATTCAAATACAATTGTAGATCGAAGCCGGCCTTGTCAGGTTGAGAAAAAGTGAATTTCTAACATCCAGGACGTGCCTGTCTACTTTCAGAGAATTGCATCCAATCACCCCCAGGGAATTCAGCTAATGTCTCCATCTCCACCCAGACACGGGAGAGAAAGAAATCAAACATGGTATGGCAAGCTGACTTCATATGAGAATGTTTAAGAGGAAGAAAATGATGGTAGAATGTTCTTGAATTGATGGCAGCAGAGGTTTTCTTGGTGGGGAAAGCAAACTGGAAGAATTAAGGATTTTCTAAAAGGTTCAGCAGAACTTCTTCCTGAGTGGCATAACAGCCAGCACTGAGGCAGCTAAGTGAGGCATCTCTTTGTATGAGAGCATGAAAATAATTGAATAGCACAGAAATCACAAAATCATATATAATCGGGCCATTATGCAGCCCTTTAGACCAGGGTAAAAGAAGTGGCAAATATTATCTTTGCATAAATATCTCCCTGTTTGATGCTTGAATTCACAAAATATTCCTCCCATTTTGATTTGAAGAAAAAAAAATCCTGATAGAACAAGTTTGCTGTTTAAAGGGGAGGGTGTGAAGGGCAGGGAGAAAGGAGTAAGAGATCATGCAGTGCCCAGTTAATTTGATTGCTTAAGTGACCTCGGCTTTGGCTGGTTTGTATAGATATCTGAAATGACCTGCAAGGAGACACAGAATCTTTTTCAATCATCTGTGGACATTTCTCTGCCCTTTTACTTTTTGTACTAGAAGATCTTTATGAAGCCAGTCTTACGAATTAGCATCCACCATGGAATGCTAGTCTTTAAAGATAGAATTTAACAGGGTGAGATATTTTCAATGAAAAGACAAATGCCCATCCTGTAGTCTAGATCCAGTAGGCGGGGCTCCACCAATCCGGAAACTGCTTTTTCATAAAGTACTTAAAGGAAAGAGCCAGATGCACAGGGAGGGGTGGGTGAGCCAGATGTTCCTTGAATAAGAAATCTTAGCTATAGTTCAAGACTATGCATACTCTCTCCCTTCTTCCCTCCCTCCTTCCCCACCTCTCTGTGTCTCACTCTCCCCATCTATCTTTTTCCCTCCACCCCTCTTGCCCGCCCCCACACCCTACTTTCCACCTCCCTTCAACTAGTTGGAAGAGATGCTCCAGGACCCCAGGGAGGAATGGAACCTCCACAGACTTTTGGCCACTACCTGCTGGCAATAAAAACTGCTGGCGAGAAACAGAATTTGGGATTGCCCCAAGTGTAGGAGAACTACAGTCTAGGCTAGCCTGGGATAAGGGGAAACCTAAAAGAAAAGTTTCTTTCACCCCACCTACAGCCTGCCTCAAGTAGCACTCCCGAGGCTAGTTACAAGTTCTCTAACAGGCCTCCAAGCTATCCTCGATGCCCCTCTGCCCAGGGAGTGTGGCCTAGAGACACTGAGAGTCCAAGAGAGGGGTAAGGCCATAACCCAAAGCTAGGCACATCTTGGAGGCGAGTCCAGGCACCGAAGGGAGGCTACAGCACGGACACCCTCCCCAGTACTGAGACTTCTGGTAGGGTTTCTAGAGTTCTCTAAGGTTGATGGCTACCAGGAGAACCAGATTCAGGCCTGTGGCTATGCTTACCAAGTGGTGACCCCAACGCTTGCTACCTCCCTCCCCCCTCCCTCCCTCCCTCCCTCCCTCCCTCCCTCCCTCCCTCCCTCCCAGCTTTCAGTGTGTGCCGGGGGCAAATAGAGAGCGACTTAACGTTGGCCTGGAGCTCGGGAGGGCCAAGGTCTGGCCTCGCTTCCACCACTACCCGCGCTCTCACCCGGCCCTAACGAGCCCTTTATTGACAGACAGATAGATAAGCTGGCGAGGGCTGTGGCGTTTCCAGCTTCACTCTTGAGCACCCTGCTGGGTTGCAGGGATCCGCACAAGCTTAATGGCTCCAAACAAGCTCCGGCAGCCCTCGCCGCAGCCTCCGGTCGGAACAAGGGGTGGGTGAAAAACCTGGGACAGACACAGAGAAGCTGGGAAAGCCTATCTGAGGCCCAGGGTCCACCAGTCACCCATCCCCCAAGGCAGATGGTGGAATAGATGGGACCGCAAGACATTTGAGGACATGACTGGAGGAAGTTCTGGCTGGACGCTGGGCGCTTACTGAGAAACTAAGTCTTAGGAGGTTGCAGCCGGGGATGAAGAAAGTAGAGCAAAGGCTTCAACGCCACTTTCCAAAGTGTCAGGATTCGCAGGACGACTGGACCACTCTAGGATTCAGATCAGAAGACAGTGTTTCGAGGGGAGTAGATGTTGGAATGGAGAGAGGAAAAATGGAAGGCTTTTGCAAATAAGAATGTTTCCATTGGGACATTCTATCCAACACGTGTCTATCCAACACGTTCCCTTTCGCCTTTTCCGCGTAACCAGATCTCCAGGCGCGATGCACTCAGCAAGGTGCAAGAAGAAAAGTAAGGTCTGGCTCAAAGCTGGCCAAATCTGAAGGAGCCGGCCAGCGGGCTGCTGGAGCAGACCTGGCTTGTTGCAAAGCTCCACACCGGTCCAGGTGTGTTGGGGGGCGGAGCGAGAACCTGGAGAGCCTGCACCCTAGCGCCACTTGCACAGGACTCTCTCCCTTCACCGCCCTCATCCGGCCAAGGAGTGCAGACTCTAGCCCTCGAACCTTCCTCGAGTCCAAGTACTCCCCTCTTGATGTACACCCTGGTCCACCCTGGCTGTCTCACAGAAGTTTCCTGAAGGCAATTCTACGCCCATTCCCTTCTTCGTCCACCATCTCCTCAAGAGTCTCCCGCCCCTTCAGGACCTCACCTTAGTCATTTCCAAACTCCAGACCCAAAGCAAGCAGAAGAGGGAAGAGAATGAAAATTGAGAAGCCCTCGAGGGTGAAAGGGCAGGGATGTCGACGCGGGTGTAGGTATCTGTTCCAAGATAGACAGGCTTAGCAAATCTAAGCCGTCTTCGGTTCCACAGAGGGTATGAAGACCACAGGATCAGTAGCCGGAGACCTTGCCTCAATTTCTTCATTTACTCAGCACGAGGATAGAGAATCTTAACCTTCCAATCTTCCATGTCCCCACTTTTGCCCCTCTAGGCCATAAAGTCAACAGTTAACCCTCAAGTCAAAGATAAATACCATCATCTACATTTTCTACATGAATGGAGCTTTTCAGTTTCACAGGCGAGGGAAGCCCGGCCACTCTGGCTTTGAGGCTTCTCTCAGGAAAACGCCAACAGGCCTAGATTTGGCCCAGTTTGGGAAAGGAGTTTGCTCATTGGTTGCTGGAGCCACAGTCTGTGTCCAGCTTGTGACTTGTGGAAGCAAGGGCCAGGTAGGGTTATCCTTTGGGTCACCTCGTGAAAAGAACTTGCCAGAGGTCCCTTTCGACCCCTCGTGGTCTTCATCCCCCAGGATGAACTGACTCCCTAGAGAAGCTAGGTGCAGGCTAGGGGGTCACATAGAGAGATAACAGTCTAGCCTAAGGGCAAGGACCGTGGGATCCGCCTGTTGGAAGGCCCCTGAACTCCACAGGACCTGTTTACTTGGAAGTAGGGGAGGGGGGCTTAAGCCGAGCCTCAGGGAGGACAATACCAGCCAGAGGCAAGGCTGGGCGTGTGCAGTTACGGGCCAGACCCCGGAAGACTCTTAGGATGGAGCTAGTCAGACTCTGGCTGAAGAGAGGGAGTCTCCCGCCAGGCCGGAGAACTAATCTGCGGAGCTGAACCCAACTCTGGCCGCCATGACGTCACACGCGCCTGGCAACCAATGAGGGCAGCGCTGGCGTGGATATTAAGGAAAGTTAGCGCTTGCCGGAGCACCCTCTTTTCTTATCGTTGACATTTAAACTCTGGGGCAGGTCCTCGCGTAGAACTCGGCTGTCAGATCTGCTACTTTCCCCGAGAAGCGGCTGTGAGAAGTGTGGGAACCAGCGCCACCAGGCTCACCTGCCACCCCGCCCTCGGCTCGCAGGTAACCGCTCTGGCTCCAGCCAGAATGCACCTCGCTAGTAGCGGCGCCTCTCTCCGTCGTCCGCAACCTGTGTCTTCAGGTCTTAAAAACCCTCTCCCAGTGGCTCCGGCCTTGATTTTTTTTTTTCTTTTAAAAAGAGGCTTACAAAGATGGGAGGGGAGTTACTGAGGGTGGGACAGGAGGAGGGAAATGCCTTTGCGAAGCATGCTTCTTTGTAAAAGTAACAAAATGTTCTGGTCTCAAGAGTGGACTTCCTATCTAGCCCTGAGCAGGGGGTGATGTAGGGGGGTGGGAGGGGGTGGCTGTGGCCGCAGTCTAAAGAAATCGCTGAGATCCTAAGAAAAGCAGGCGGCGGTGGGCATGCAGTTTGCAATACGCCTTCCCCGATGCAATTAGCGACAGTTGTGCTTGGAGAAGCCACCAAGCCTCACGCAGAATTCATGGAAGCACCCGGAGGAAGGTCGGGCGACTTGCTACAAAAGTTTCCCAGAGGTTGTGTGTAGATGTGTGTTCCATACCGAAGTCAAAGTCTTGGGGGTTCGTTTCCCCCGAAAGGAGCACAGGACGAAAGAATGCGGCCTTCCAGAGCTGGGCAGCGCGCGAAGGCCCCAGCGTGTGATTTGAGCTTCCCTTCGGAAGACCTAATAATTAGCGATTCTCACTGAGCTAGAACGCGGGCTCGGGTTACCGGGAACGGGTTACTACCAGCGCGGAGCTCTCTGTCTCGGCGGGAAGCGTGTGGGCTCCAGGGGCACCCGGCTGCTGAGTGCCCTGGAGAGAGGCACCCAGTCATGCTCCAGCTCCAGGAAGGCCAGAACTTTGCCGAAGTGGGTCAGGAAAGCGATTACCCCAAACTTAAACTAAACGATGTTTCCGCCAGGTTGGAAAATCTCTCAAGCCAAGCCCTAAGCTTTATGTGAGACACTCAGGCTGGCTGAGTCCGGGCACAGGAGCAACCCACCAGAAATTTGAGGAGGCCATATAGCAGGCCTGGTCTGAATCTCGCCCACTCCCACTCGTGCGCCTGGCGCCCTCTCTCTAGACTTGCTGGAGGCACTTGTACAGCTCGTTTGGATCTCAAGGACCTGTGACAGGTGCCCAGGAGTCTAATTCTGAGCAGAGTCCCCTCTGCGCGCCTCACATAGAAACGAGGCCACGAGCAAAGTGGCCACCGGGCTGCACACCTTACCTGGATAGGGATCCTCTTCTCCGTGAGTTCTTTATTCCAGAGCTGAGCGGTGAGCAGTTTGCCCGCTTTGCAGTAGGAAGTGGACCTTCTCCTCCAGTCATAAATCAAACCCAGCCATCCTTGGGCCTCCTCCCTCATTAGAGATGTTTATTGGAGATTGTGTTTATTCGGCTGTCACGGCGAGAAAACGCGGTGACATAATTACCTCTGACCAGAGTCCTCGCCCTGCGCCCAGGGCGAGCCAGGGACCTCCTCTGCTGCGGTCTCACTCTGCTGCCCTCCTTGATCAGAGCGCAAATCGGATTGGTGTGTCTACTTTTCTTTTTCCCCTCAGACTTCGTATCATTTGAATTATTGGAGAACTTAGTATTCAAATTTCTTCAGTGCCCAGGAGTTTATTTATTGTAGACTTCAAAAGGAAAACCAAAGAAAATCCAGCTTATCGGGGAGAGAGGGAGAGAAGGAGAGAGGGAGAGAGGCAAAGAGAGGGAGAGAGAGAAGGAGAGAGAGACTGCATGAGAACTTTCTAGTGTACTGGCAGTGATTCCTGGGCCAGACCCCACTCCTGCCTGAAGTAGTGACCAGACCTGGAAGGATGAGCGCCAGTGTTTGTGATATTATTTGTTGCTTCACTTTTCATTCCTTTTCTTTTCGGAAGGAATCTGGCTTCAGGGCCTTGAGCCTCGGGCTCAGACATTCTCCCAGGTTTCTGATGAAGCCCCATCCCTGATGAAACAACCAGCACTTAATCCCTCATTGCTCTGTCCCCGACTCCCAATCTCCACAGTTTTTTTCCTGAAGGGAAGGCTTCAAGTCACCGTCTGAGAGACTGAGTTAGAAAGTGATGAAAAGTGCCAGATTGTTCTCTAATTGAAAAATACATTGTTTTTTTGGAGGAGTGTTCACTGACAAAGTATCTGGGATTCCAGCTTTTGATCCCTTGCTATTGCTGCCTCTGTTCTCCAGTCACTAATAAAACTCACATTGAGCCCCTTAGTGCCTTGATTAACAGGCAGATTAACTCTTACTGGGGTTGGGAACAGCTTGTCTCAATCAATGTCATTTTAAAAGCCTGTCAGGATGTGCTTAGTTTAGTTCCCGGCTGCTGGAGTGAGCCAGCCCTGACATTTGCTCTCTCTTTCCCAGTCTCAAAATCTTGAGCATCAGGCCTGTACGTTTCTAACTCCTGGACAAAACAAATTGCAGGAGTCAGTCCCTGGCCTTTATACCAGACAGCTATTTAGACATATTCTATAGAGCGAGGTGACCTTAGCTAGCTTTTCATTTGAAGCTGAACTCTTACTCTTTAGAACAGAGGGTAGAGGGAAAGGAGACTTGAAGGGATGTCCCAAGATTCGGGAATGGAAAGAGAACTTTCCTAGACACCCTATCTGTAAAAATCCCCAAACGATGGGATTTCAGAGTGTCCTATGCGGTTTGAGACTTTGAATCTAGTTTCTATATAGACAACTGCAGGAGAAGGCAGGCTTGGGAGTTAGCTCGCCTCCTACAAGAAAGCTCTTTGCTGGAACACCCTTCTGGACAATGTCGGTTTTAAACATTTAAGGGGTGGGCTGTGAAGGAAATGGGGGAGAAGAGATGTTGCCCAATATGAATGGAAGAGAACCAGACTCGTGAGTGCCCAGATGCACTAACCATTTGGCAAGAGGCGAGGAAAGGCAAGGAAGCGCACCATGGCTTTTTCCAGCCAAAGCTACAGCTTGGAGGTGCCGCTGGGCGGTTACTCGGTCTCCTCTACTGTACTGTTCTGGGTTTTGGCTAGGCTAGCCCGTGAGCAGTATTATGGCAGGTTGCTGGGGAAAACAGAGAGAGAAAGCCCCAAGCCAGGGAGGTACCAGAAACTGCTAGGTGGAGGATCTTGGCTTTCTATGACCCTTTAGTTCGTTTGCCATTTCTACAATCCATGGAATCCGCTCTTCAGGGCCTGCAGAAAGAGACACATTTTGGGACTCTGTAAAGTGTCTCGGGTGTTTATTGAGACCTTCTTTCAAAGAAATGAATCTTTGCTCTGCCCAGTGTGCCAGCACCGCACCTCAGCTAGGACCATTCAACAAGGGAGTTTGGAGGTGCTGGAACACGGAATGGAGTAGTGGTGGTTCTGAGGCTGGGAGGCTAAAGTACGTTCTCCCGAGAGCTGGGCACTTCTTTGCCTCGCCAGGGGCCGCTCTCGGGACAGAGACCTGATGCGGTGGGTACAAGCTGCCAGGGACTGTTGGGAATGAAATTCTGAAGGGGCCTCACACTTTCGCCTCTATCCTGATTAGAGAGGTTCTGAACACCGTCGGGCAAACTTCGATGCCCCCAGCGCCACTCCCTCCACACCAACAGCTTTCAGTTACCCGGCCCCTGCTGGAACACTCCGGCTAGAGGAAAAAGGTCCTCGCACCGGTCAGAGGGTAGAATGGAGGAAAGAGTAGCAAAAGAGTAGTAGCAAGAGGCGGCGGGGTGCGGAGGTGGGTTGAACCTAAAGTGCAGCTTCGCCAGCCTTGCCCTGGAGGACAACAGAAATGGGCCTCTGACGTGTTGAAAGCCGTAGTTAAAATGGCGACTTGAGCATTGTCTCAATTTTACCGACGCCTTGCACCTTGGGTTTAGCCTCCCTCCTCCGAGGTCTCATCCCCACAGCAGGTCTTTGGCAGAAAAGAAGATTCACCAAGGACAGGCCAGTGAGAGAGAGAGAGAGAGAGGAGGGGAGGGAGAGAGAGAGAGAGAGAGGGAGGGAGAGAGAGAGAGAGAGAGAGAGAGGAGAGAGAGAGAGAGAGAGAGAGATCCTGGCTCTCACCCCTTTCCTTAAACTTTAGAAACTCTGCCTCTTTCTGTTCCTCAGCTACCCTTCCCAAATATTGACACACTAGACTCAGCCAAGTCCTTTCTGTTTCTTGTTTGTGCAGTTTCCAACAGTCCCACCCGAAGCCCCCATCCCCACCCAGTGACGTCAGCAGCATTCACGCAGGCTCCTAGCTTCTTCTGATTTTTTGTTAAAACTTTTCTCTGAGGTGAGGTGGGGGTTGTGGGTGGGAGAGGGGGCTGATTGAAAGAGCCAGTGCCCTGGGGGGAAATAGCAACAAGATTATGGCTGCCTCTTTCTTAGGCAAAGCTTAAGAGGGTGCTAATCCACTGGGTTGCTAATTGAGAGGTTGTAAAAATGATATTCGCCGCCTCCAGTTGGGACAGTCGCTGGACATCCCTCCCCCTTCCATCTTGCTTCTTTAATGCTTGCTTGAGATGTAAAAAGGGAGACAAGGAGAACGCAGACTTCTCTGATCTGGAACCTGGACCTCAGGCAAGACTTCCTGGGAACCTCTGAAAGTCCCGGTCCTACGAAATCTTTCACTGGAGGCCGCCAACCTAGCAGTGGCGCCACCTCCTTAGCCTCTGGCCAATGTTTCCTTCCAACTCCGATCCTGTGCCCTAGGTCCTCCGGAATGAGCCCAGCTAGCCAGCCACCTTTCTCAAGCTGAGGAGATGAACGGTTTGTGCTAACCCACCTCTGGCTCTGGTAACTGAAGGCCTCTTCTGTCCCTGGAACTCTGCTAGGGCTCCTTAGTACCGTATTGCTGGGTCCCAGGCAGGGGCTAGACTAGGATACCCACATCAGGCTCAGAGGCAGCCCGATGCGTCCATCTGGTTCCAACTCCCAAGGGATTCGTCAGCGTAGCCTGCCAGAGATCAACTGAGTGAGCAGACTACTGCTGGACTTTCGCTTCTTTCCCTGAGTCAAAAGAATCAAAAGCTTCGGTGGTGGCTTTCGGCATCCTTGCGTCAGCTTTGCCAACCCCACTTCCCTTTGCTGGGTTCTGAGTGTGTTCTGGATCTCAGGCCTTCTACTTCTCAGCTCCAAGGCCCGCAGGCGGAGAGATAGCTCCGGACAGCGCAGGACGAGGCAGCCGCCTGCTCCCCTGTCACCTAAACCGCAGACTCCAAGGGACGTCTTTGGAGTGTACTGAGGTGTATCCTAATGTCCGGCATTCAACAAATGGACTTCTGGTGTGTGGTCAGAAGGGAAAAGCCATTTACTTACTTTCCTCGCCGTTTTTCTGGCAACAGTTGAAGGGGAACTGCCTCCGTGGACTGAACTGACCCAAGAGAAGGGTGTCTTGGCGGGGATACATAAGCACCACACACAGATAACCGGTTCCTCACCACGACACACGTTGACACACCAAGAAAGCCGGCGGGACACACACTCGCAGAATCTCTCCCAGCATTGGTCAAACCCCACCCCCACCCTCAGGCTTCCACTACTTCCCCTCCCCTCTTGTCTTCCCCTCCTTTCGATGGCCTGGAAAAGCAGCGGCACTTAGTCAACAAATGGCACGTGGGAGAAGTTGGAGAGTGTTTGGTGAGGACTCTTCAGAGCTTTTCACAAGAATCCTCTGTACACAAAGTAAGTGGCGTGTTTACTCGGGCCTCTCCAGGCTGGGGCAGTGCGTCCGCTCGGCTGAGCACGGTGGCTTCGGAAAGCAGAAAGGAGAGAAGAAAAGGCCAGGGGTGCAGGAGTGGGGTGGGGAAAAAGGCAGGCTCAGGAGGCCTGCCTGGGCTGGGGCGACCGCCGGGCCTCTCTGAGTTCTCGGCCTGGAGGCCCTCTTCAGGCCTAGGCATCGTTGTGCCACCATCGCTGGAGTGGGGGCTGCCGGGATCCAGGGACACTCCCGCCTCTTTTCTCTTGTTCCCAAAGGTCAGGTGGGCTAGAGAGCCGCCAATGCTGTACTTTGTGTCCTGGGGCCAAGGCCCGGGTGGGTTAGGGGTGGGAGGTTAAGGTGGACCAGGGTGGAGCGGCAGGCCACTGTGCAAGAAAGGACCTCGTAGAGATGGTGAAACTTGCTACCTCCACGGACAGGGAATCCCTGGCCCAGCTTGGGGTTAGAGGGGCAGCATGACTTCCAGCTCAGAGGCCTCCATTAGACTGATCAAGTTCGCGGCTGCAGCACTGGCTGCCGAAGCGCGTGGAGCCGGAGACCTCGGCGAGCGCCAGAGCCTGGGAGCGGGGGGCCCAGCGCCGGAGAGAGAAGCCGGGACCCACCGGCAGAGCCGAAAACAAGTGTATTCATATTCAAACAAACCGACCAATTGCACTAGGCAGGGAGAGGGAGCATCCAATCGGCTGGCGCGAGGCCCCGGCGCTGCTTTGCATAAAGCAATATTTTGTGTGGGAGAGAGCGGTGCATTTGCATGTTGCGGAGTGATTAGTGGGTTTGAAAAGCGAACCGTGGCTCGGCCTCATTTCCCGCTCTGGTTCAGGCGCAGGAGGAAGTGTTTTGCTGGAGGATGATGACAGAGGTCAGGCTTCGCTAATGGGCCAGTGAGGAGCGGTGGAGGCGAGGCCGGGCGCCGGCACACACACATTAACACACTTGAGCCATCACCAATCAGCATAGGTGTGCTGGCTGCAGCCACTTCCCTCACCCACACTCTTTATCTCTCACTCTCCAGCCGCTGACAGCCCATTTTATTGTCAATCTCTGTCTTCTTCCAGGGATCTGAGAATTGCTCTCACACACCAACCCAGCAGCATCCGTGGAGAAAACTCTCACGAGCAACTCTTTTAAAATACCGTCATTTCAAACCGTTGTGGTCTTTAAGCAACAACAGGGGGGAAAAACCCAAAACAACAAAAACAAAACAAAACAAAACAAAAAAGCCCAACAAAACTCTTGACAGGAGCTTTGACAACGACGAGAGAGAGGATGCCTCTTAAAGGTGAGTCCCGTTTCTTTCTTCTCGATTTCTTTATATTTCAATATCCTGGCAGGTCTCTCCCTCTATTTTTTCCTCCCGTCTCGTCGGTCCCCTCCCCCACTGCTACGCCGGGAGAGTTGGGCCGGAGAAGTTTCCACGCAGGAGCCCAAACTTTCTACTTCCAGCGACAGCCCGCGTCGGAGGGCGACGGTCCGCGAGTCGCAGCAGCGCAGAGCTCGGGGCAGGCGGCTGGCTCTGCACCAGCGCAAGTGCGGCTGGAGCTCTCGGAGAGCAGCTAGGCTGCAGGGCGCCCCCGCAAACCGCAGCTCTCGGCTTCAGCGCCTCCAAAAGCTCGCGGTCAGCGGAAAAGGACGAAGAGACTCCGCTGTGCCTCAGGCCGCGGAGAGCAGCCACCAGCGATGCTTTTGTCCAGCCGGGGCCGAGCCAGCGCGCCGAGAGCGCCCAACCAGCCGACTCTCCGCGCCACCTCCCGCCAGCCCGCGCTCCGGCTTTGTGCAAGATCTTCTCGGGCACAGAACTACCCGCAGCACTCGAGCGCCAACGGGGCATCACGCCCTCCGCCAGCCGGAGCCAACTGGATGGACACTACGGCCGTACGCCGGAGGCCACGAGGAACCCGGAGCGAGCGCGGGCCGTGAAGGAAGCCACTAGGCCGAGGCGTTTGGATGCGCTCTCCGAGGGAGCTCCGAGTGGATCCCAAGGACTGCCAGCTTCCATCCACCCGATAAGGGCCCTCGCTTCCAGCCTCAGCCGAGCGCTGAGCTCGGATTTGGAAACAAACTCCCTAGCTCTCCCGGCTTTCACAACTCTTATCTTGCGAAAGTTGGTGTGTTCCCTGCCCTGTGGACTCCCACCTCCAGCTCTTGGTGGGTATTTTCCCGTGTCTCCATTGACCAAGCTGTACCCCGTGTTGCCATTTCAACAAGTTTCGAGCTGGAAAGGCAGTTTGCTCCCCTCTTTCGAGTATACTGATATTTTTCTTTGTGTGGCCTAAAGGGAAAAAAAAAAAATCTATATGAATGCACTGGCTTCACCTCTCCTCGGATCAAGTCCTCTCCCAGTTAATTAGTATGAGTAATTTGAGAGCTTTTGGATTCTAAGACCCCAGGAGGAAAAGTGGCTTTTCAAAGTTCAGAAAGTTGTTGCCTCTTTCCCGGGGCAGATCTCCTCAGTCTCCCTGAGCCATAATAGCCTCGAATTTTAGCAAGTGTAATTGAGGGAAATGGAGTTGAATTTCAAGTGGAAATGCTTTCTTTTTCGAGTGCTAAAAAACCTAGCCTTTCATTAATGAGCTTTCTGAAAAGTTTAAAAACAAAGTGAATGTTCTCTCTCTCTCTCTCTCTCTCTCCTCTCTCTCTCTCTCTCCTCTCTCTCTCGCCATTTTGGATGTTAAACTCGAACTTGGGAAGGGTTGAGGAGATAGGATCAGAAAGGCAAATGAAAAGCTCAAATCCTTGAAAGCCTAGCAAGTTTACCCAAGAGATAGCTGTTGCCACTGACTGGGAGGACGGTTGCTGGGGACCTTTGCATATGTTTGAAGGCAATTGATGAGCTGATGTCTTTTGGCCCTGGAGGGTAAACTTTGTCGCCCTAATTGCTAATTTCTAGGAGGGGGATCAGGAGGAGAGAAACCAAGCTTCTCCTAACACTTCAGCTAAGGAATGTGGGAGTGGATTTTGACATTTAAATAATTAAAACAGTAGCATAGCGTGAAAGCTCTGGCTTGGGTTTGGGTCAGGGAGTGCGGAGGACAGCGGACTCAGACCTTGTGGCCTTGGAGATTTCTGAAGACTCCTTCATTCCTGAGCAGGTCTATGACCCCCCTCCAAGGCAATACAAAGACCTAGCCTAGGCTAGGGGTTTGGGCTGAGGCAGAGGGTCTAGCTTCTTTAAGAACAGGACTGCTTCCGGGTGCAGGGTGTGCCCCGCTTCCCAGGGTGCTTTTTTGCACTGAGTGTTAACGATTACTTAGGTAATTAGATAGCTTCTTTGAGGAGAGGAGGGTGGGAACCAAGCAAAACCGGAACCTGAAGTGCTATCACCTTCCCACTTGCTTGGGAAACTAATCAGCTAGGTCTTGGGGGATCAGCTAGACAATTTTCTAAAATGGTATTACGGAGGTCTGAGCCGGGATGGGGACATGAGGCTGTGTAAAAAATGTGGCTAGAGAAGAGCTCAGGAAGTTTTCTGTTCCAAACAGAATTCCACCCCGCCCCCCAACACACACACACACACACACACACACACACACACACACACACCTGCTACCCTGTGCAGCTTGAGTCTTCTATATAAGTAAGATGGACATTTTGTTCTGGTGAGATTTCTGTTCATGACATGATATAGATTCAGGAACCGGCCTAGAGACAGGAGGGAGACTTTAGGAGATAACCGCAATGGCGGTCTCTAGTCCTTTGCTATGTCCAGTCATAACCAGACACTGAGAAAAAGTCCTCATCCTAGACTTATGTTTTATGGATTTAAGCTACCTCTCGGTTACTTAAAAGTTAAATCATAAAAGGTCTTGAAGAGAAAACTATTCCCTGGAATTCTTTGCAGGGTGGCAAAATCAATCATCATCATAGCCAAAAACTGGGAGGAAAAGAGAATGATTTCTTAAAAATAAAATAAAAGTGAGATGCTGTGACTATTTCATTATTTTACCCCCCCCCCTTTTCCTGGGCAATCCTCTTGAATGGGCTCTTTATTGTAAGTCTCCCTTCCAATTGAGCTCCCCACGGTGCCCTTGTATCTTTTTACAGCCCCTAACAACTCACACCAGTAACACAATTACCTCCAGATATTTATAACAAGAAATTACTTTACTATTTTCTCCACCTCTCTTCCAAGAACCCTCTTTTTGAGGGAAAGCCGGGAGGGCAGGTGAATTGGAAGCCTTCAGGGGCGCTGTAGCGATTCAGGACTGGAGTGAGTGGAGTCCTTCTTTTCCTTTGAGAGTTGCAGAGTTGTTGGTTCCTTTGCTTGGACCTGGTGTTGCTGGGTTGAGAGTCTGGACTTTACTCTTTGGGTTTGGGGAGAGTCACAGAATAGAAGCCATTGTTTGGTGTCTGTAGACTTTGTCGACCGTGTTCACCCTTTCCCGTTTGTACTTTTTAAAGCAGTGAGATGAGGTAGACATCGTGTATCACGATACAGGAAAAGAGGAAGATCTAAACATCAAAAGCAAAATTAGCTGCAATAAATAAAGAGTTAGGGTAAAAAGTTGGGCTTACCACTTGCTTAGTCTGGAAGCTGAGAGATGATTTGGGTCTGATTGGAAAGCCTTTTTTGGGTGTATGTATTGGGAGGGTTGGTTAAGGATAAAAGAGTAACCAAAGAACTTATTTCTAAGGGTCTATGGACAATTGTGGTGCTGAAATTTCTCAGGAAAGGAGGGAGCTTGGTCTGAGGCTCACCCAGACTTCCTAACCTGAGCCCCAAGCACCACCAAGTCTTTCCATTCTCTTCCTCTGCAGACTTAGGTGCTCGGCACCCTTCCTTCCCCAGCGCTGTTTCTCCTCCCCTCTCTTAGTTTAAGCCGTCCTCTTTCCCTGGTACTTGTTAATTTTGCAAAGTGAGACCCACAACTTAAGATTCCCCATTTCCGCAAGCCTAGCCAATGCAGCACTTTCCAGCGGCTGTGGATTTCTGTGGGAGAGGCCATGGGAAGTTTGGGGTAGGTTTGGTGTTTCTAGGCAGAAGGCTCTAGCCCCAGATTCACTTTGGGTTGAGAGTGGGCTGCAGACAGCCAGTCAACCTATGTTCGGTGCCAATTTGACACACCTTTCTCTCCCTCTGTTTCCTCTTAGGCAGAAGACTTTAACTAGGGGCGGTCGAGCAGATGTGTGAGATCTTCTATTCTAAGAGTGGACATATATCCCAGTTTTCAGGCAAGTTTTATGGTGCTGTTTTGGGCTTCAAAATCTGAAAGAGTTTTTAAAGACCATAGTTCAGGTGGGAAAAAAAATTGAGTCATTGTTTCTGTTTCTTCCGATTAAAGAGCTAACTATTAAAAGATTTGGGGAAACTGATTGTGAATGTAGATTATTTTATTAGCAGCTCACACTAGGTGACCCTCAGATCGCCCCAAGCGCTGAGTAGCTTAATTTCTCAGAAAAGGAGGATTCTCTAGTTCAGGCACCAGGTCTTCCTCAGTAGGAGTGCAGGCCTACCTGTGCAAAGCCCGGGATTAACTCCAATTTTCTAACTAACAGAGCCCCATATTCGAGCCCCGTGGGACCCGGAGGCTGCCAACCAGCTCCAGCATGCAGAACAGTAAGTGTCTCAAGTCTTTCTCTAGACTGTTGGGCTGGAGGCCTGCGGGCCTTGGGTTAGGGGAGCGCACTGAGTCTTGGGCCCTGCGGAGTCCAAGCCACTGGAGAGAGGGAGGTGGCCTGGAATCTGTCCGGGCAGCACCGGGTGAGCGCCAAGTAGCCCGCGAGGGAAGGCTGGGAGGCATTTTGCTCTGCTGTGTTCCAGAAGGGCAGAGGCTGGGGCCCTTCAAAACTACTCGCCCGAGTTTTTGAAGCTGCGGTAGAGAAACCCCATCCCCCCCACCCCCAAATCCTGTAACTCATACCCCTCCCCGCCCCTGCCCGGGCTCTGACCCCAGAGAGAGGGGCTGGGCCGAGCAGGGCGGGGCGAAGCGAAGGCTTCTCCTGAGAAGAGAAGGAGGCCCCTTTGGGCTTGGCCAAGACTGAGCGTCTCCTCCGACCCCGAGGGGTGGGGGGCTTCCCTCTCCTAGTCAATCTCAGGCCAGCTCCTCCCCTCCCCACCCTAGCTACCGGCCTAGAAGAGAAGGGGAGTGGAACATCCAAAGCTGGTACTCTGGTGGGGAAGTAAACCTCACGCGGTGAAGAAAGGAGGGTTTTATTGGGTCTGAGAAGACAGTTGAAGCTGTGAGGGTCAGGAATTGGATAAACCTTGCACTAGCAAGCTCAACCGAGTGGGTTTTGGATGATCCAGGCTCCTGGTGCCTTTGATTCCATGGTCTTTGTGCCTCACTTCATACCTTTGCACAGGTCCTTTTGGCCCCAATCTTTGTGCTCAGCCAATGGTTGCTGGTATGTGATAGAGTTGAGCCAGTGAAGCTAGGCCCAGTTAAGGGTGGAGAGTCTACACAGTCTTAATTAAGGCTACAGCTGTGTTTGGGAGTATGGAGAGGCCTGTGTATTCTAGAAACTTGCGGGTATGAGTAGCGAAAGCAAAGTGAGAGCAAAGGTGTGAGCTTTGCAACTGCATTTGTGCAGAACCTGTCAGATGCATACCCTGGAGCTCAGACTCCCTAGCCTTAGGTTTTCAGGTGGGCCGAGGCGTTCAGTCGCGACCGTTTGCCGCTACGCTATGGCTTGGCTGGCAGGCCCAGAGGGGAAGGGGTCGTAAGTTGGCCTGTAGGCTTTGTGCCTCTGGTTCCCGGGTGTGCGCGAGGCGCGGAGCATCCAAATTGACACCATATGTTTTCGTATTAGAAGCTTTGCGGTCGAATTCTAGGCGCATAATCATCGCCACTGGGCGAGAACGCCAGCAGTCCCTAGGGAAGGGACACAATGATTAAGGCTTAACCTCTAAAGGGGAATTTAGAGCTATGTTTCTTCGCTGCCATTTCGATGCTGGCAGAGGCACCCTGGCCCCATGTCTCTCAGACGAACACATGCGGACTGCAGCTGTAGAGGTGCTGGGCACGTTAGTATTGCAATGAGGAATAAGAATGGTCTATGATTAGAGGCCTTGCACGCTCTGGCATCTGTAGACTGGGAATTACCCTGGCTTTGCTTTTGAAAAGTTTCTCTTCGTTTCTCGGGACAGCCTTTCTTTTTCTGGGATGCTTTCTTTTGCCTAGAATGGGCCTCCATACCTGCATGGTAAATGAAATCTAGAAAGCCAAGGTAGATAATAGAGAAAACCGGAAGCGCAGGGTAGGCCTTGCCCTGTTTAAGAAGGCGTCTCTTGCACTGTGCAATGTACCCTCTTGCACTGGCTCGGGACGGCCGGAGCCCAGATCCCTAAACGCCTGTCACTTCTCATCGAATTGAGGCCCCGCGCCCCCCTTGGTGAGCTATAACCCTCCTCCAGCCTCAAGCCTCAAGCTACCCTGAAAACGCAGCTCCCCTCGAAGGGGAGACGAGTGCAGTTCATTCTCGTCTGAGTGATCTACAAATAGGGACGGAAAGGGTCGTTTTATCACGGTCCCGTTTGTCGTGACGATGCAATTTCCCGGAGCGGAGCACTGTCACAAAGTGACAAGGCTGCCACAAGCGCCCCGACTGATCTTTTCAATTAGCCTTCCATGCATGATCCGGAGCGACTTCCGCCTATTTCCAGAAATTAAGCTCAAACTTGACGTGCAGCTAGTTTTATTTTAAAGACAAATGTCAGAGAGGCTCATCATATTTCCCCCCTCTTCTATATTTGGAGCTTATTTATTGCTAAGAAGCACAGGCTCCTGGAGTCAATTTATCAGGAGGCTCCAAGGAGAAGAGAGGAGAAGAGAGGAGAGAAGAGAGGAGCTGAGAATCACATTTCCTGAGAGGGCTTCTCTAGACACTGGGCTGCAGGTTGGAGATGTCTGAGGAAGTGGAAAGAGGGGACTGGCTTTATTTCTATTCCCGTGGTTTCTGAGGATAATTCATGGAGGCGCTCCTTCCCTCTCTCCCTAGTCTCTAAGACCAGACAATGGTATGAGGTTGTGAGACAAGAGTGGATGGAAGGACCGGTGACACTGTGATGTGGTCTTTTTCTTTTTCTGTTTTGAGTTTCTGTTAATATTTGTGTCCTTGGCTGAGGGGAGGGCGGAGTTCATCAGCGGAAGTAAAGCTAGTAGTGGCGGGTGGGAAGACTCCAGGCTTCTGAGCACCACTTGGGGCAGGCAGATCATTGTGTGAGTGGGGGTTCCAACCCTATGCCTACTGTGGAGGCACGGATTGGGGATCACTAGCGAAAAATTTGTTTTCTGGCTATTTTCTATTCCGCACACACACACACACACACACACACACACACACACACAACACACACAGGGTGCGTGCACCTCTTCCAGAGTTAAATCACCATGCTAAGGTTTTATAACGTTCTGCAGAGCCGTGCAGGGCTTGGGATTTGCAGTGCTGTTCCAACACTGCAGAGACTTCTCTGTGGATTCTGTGGTAACACTCAGAGGTGATGTAGGCAGAGACTTTAAGAGCTTGATGTTTGCCCCTTGTGGGTTCCAAGAAGGGCTGGGGGTGCTTATGAAGGGGGCAATCGGCTCAGGGGACTGCTGGGGTGATGGTGGTACTGGGTGGATATGTTCCTGTGTATTTTCCCGGGTCTGACAACAGTTCAATGGGCAGGGTGAATTGTATTTGGGGCTGTGCTGCCCAGAACCCTGCATGGCTGGTGGTTCTGTTGTTCGGTGTTTTGTTTGTTTTTTTTTAAACCAAGACCTAATTGCTGAAGTTTGCACAGGTTGGCAGGGAGCTGAGGTTGCATTGTGGTCTTTTCTTTCTTTCTTTCTCTCTCTTCTTCTTCTTCTTTCTTTCTCTCTCTCTTCTCTCTCTCTCTCTCTCTCTTCTTCTTCTTCTTCTTCTTCTTCTTCTTCTTCTTTCTTCTTCTTCTTCTCTTCTTCTTTCTTCTTCTTCTCTCTCCTTCTCCTTTCCCTTCTCCTTTCTCCTTCTCTTCCTTCTCCTTCTCTTCTCCTTTCTCTCCTTTCCTTCTCTTTCTCTCTCTTCTCCTTCTCTCTGCTCTCTCCTCCTCCTTTCCTCAGGTCACAGCGGAGTGAATCAGCTTGGTGGTGTCTTTGTCAACGGGCGGCCACTGCCGGACTCCACCCGGCAGAAGATCGTAGAGCTAGCTCACAGCGGGGCCCGGCCGTGCGACATTTCCCGAATTCTGCAGGTGATCCTCCCCGTGGCTGCCTTACTCGCCGCTCCTTACCCAACCCCACCCCGCCCCTCGTCCCGTGGCCCTCCACACTAAGCGTCCTCTCTTCATTTCTTACTGTAAACGCTACTAATTATGGGCCACCCCACCCTCACCAACTCCATCCCCACCAACTTCCCTACCTTCCAGCTTTCTCCTCTCCTTCCACCACGGTCCCTGTCTCTTTCAACCTCAGTCAGTTACATAAGATAATTCATCTGCGTAAGAAAAAGAATGTGAGTGACTTTAAAAAAATTATCTTTTCATTTGGTAAAGACATTCATTATGGTAACAGTGTATAAACTGCAATGAGCTGAGTTATATAAACTGGGATAATTTCATTCCCCTCTCCCCATCCCGTGCTAACCTCAGATTTTAGAAATTGTTTGCACCCATCAAGCTTGTAACGAACTTATTCGGATTTTAAAAGGCAAATGCTATCTACTCCTAATTCACATTTGCTCAATTGGGCAACATTTTAAGGGAAAAACATAAAAATTCATTTATTTTCCCTTTGTTCTTTACAACATAATATTACTTTAAGCAAGGTCAGCACAAAAAATTAACCTGACGCATCTTCACACAATGTTTAGAAAAATAGTTTTTAAAAAGCTTTAAAATATAATTCAAAGTGTTTGAAAGTATCATCATATTTGTAGTTTTAGGGCTACAAATGTAGTTTTTAAGAAAAAAAAAAAGCTCTCTACAGTAAGTTCTCGTACCATTGAAGGTATATTTTTGTGTTATAGACCCATGCAGATGCAAAAGTCCAGGTGCTGGACAATGAAAACGTAAGCTTGTCATTGTTTAATGCATACTTAAACAATTTTATTTTTGTCTTGAAATTATTAATAATGTGGTTTTCTGTCCAATTCCCCAATGCAGGTGTCCAACGGGTGTGTGAGTAAAATTCTGGGCAGGTATTACGAGACTGGCTCCATCAGACCCAGGGCAATCGGAGGTAGTAAGCCAAGAGTGGCGACTCCAGAAGTTGTAAGCAAAATAGCCCAGTATAAACGGGAGTGCCCGTCCATCTTTGCTTGGGAAATCCGAGACAGATTATTATCCGAGGGGGTCTGTACCAACGATAACATACCCAGTGTAAGTTCATTGTGAACATTGTCTGCCTTGTCTCCAAGCTCCTTACTCTCTATCTCTGTCTTTATCGTCTCCTGCTCTTTTTTTCCCAATGCCTTGCAATCTTTCAACCTCTTGTCCTGATGTGCACCGGTCACCAGGGTACCTGGCGATATGGAGAGGTGGGCTTTGACTTTTTGGCCATCTGGAAAATGGGAGTCAAGTGTGGGGAGTAGTTCACTTCATTTGTATATCACAAGCCAGGGGTCAAAAGAACTAGGGAAAAGCACTTGAATCAAAGAGGAAAATGAAAGTTAAAATCTGATTCTAAATTCTTCTCAAAGCACCTTCCTGAAGCTTCTTTCAGGCAACATGCATCCATTTCTGCTCTATGATAAAATAAATCTCTAAATTAAGTTGTAATCTTTTATCATGGAGTCTTTGATCAAAGCCAGGCAGCCCAGTGAACTGTCATTAGTGATATCTACAGAGGTGAAGGATTGCTCCCTCCTTTTTTTACCCAACTTCATTTCCAGGAACAAAATGATAGCTGTCATTCTTTCCACAATATAGCTAAAAATCCACCGACTGTCCCAGGATAGCTGGGAGCTTTTGCATGTGTAGTGGGTCATTCTTTAAAGCTTGGGAGAGCTGAGGTGGGACCCTAAGAAGGGGTGAGTGACTATGTCTTTCAGAGACACTACCATTTGGTTTGATTTGCAGGTGTCATCAATAAACAGAGTTCTTCGCAACCTGGCTAGCGAAAAGCAACAGATGGGCGCAGACGGCATGTATGATAAACTAAGGATGTTGAACGGGCAGACCGGAAGCTGGGGCACCCGCCCTGGTTGGTATCCCGGGACTTCAGTACCAGGGCAACCCACGCAAGGTAAAACTCAAGCAGCCACACTCCTGAAGTGTTTTCCTCCTCTGGGCTCCCAGTGTCTAGGAGATTAAAGAGGGTACTATCCTGGAAGGCTTAGGTACCCCAACTCACACTTTGTAATTGTTGTTTGTGAAACCATCTTGTTGACTCAGGACTGTAAGGATTATATATGTCAAGGGTCGTATGAAGTAGTTAGGAGGCTGTGCATGTGTAAGGTCGAACCTAGTGATGCCTTATTCAAATATGACATTAAAATACAGTAGAGCCACTTGCAGTATAAGTGAAGCAAGTCTAACACACCGAGAAACTGTAAGGTAAATACAATTGTATTATTTGCTTTTGAAGTAATTGACAATTATGTGACTTTGAGTAAGGTGGTAGGAGAGGGCAGGCCCCCTCCCCCCTCCATGTGCATGGCCAATTTGAAGACTTCCAGTGGCAGTTCCATCCCCCAACTCAAACATTTTAACCCACTTACTCGCCCCTCCCCTGCAACCGTGGGTTCCAGTTCTTATTCTCGGTGGTGGCAACTGGTTAGAAGTGGGGTAGGAAAACTGAGTACTGGGCTGAGGCTAAGAGAAGAGGCTCTGGGGCCAGAGGGACAGATAGGAACTATGCTTTCCTTTCCCAGGATCTGTGAGAAGGATGCAGGAAGAGTGGGTGGGTGGGTTGGCTCTCTCCTCTTCCCACTCACACTGAGGTAACTTGGTCAAGAATAGGAAACAGTTTACTTGGAAGATTAATCGGTATTTGTTGTCTTCGTGACAAGGAGATAATATGCGGGATAATGGGACGAGGCGTCTCACTCCCGGGAGCACCACAGAGCCTGGGGGCCATAGGGCCGGGGGCGGCGCAGGGACTGCGAAGGGGCTGCTGTGAATCGGTGAGCTCTTGGGCCGGCCCTGAATGCAGCGCGCCTCCACAGAGCCGGGTTAGAGAAGGGAAAATCGGTAACAGTATGCGAAATATCTGGTACAAAGGATGCTTCTGTCACTCGCAAGAATTTGTTATGGGAACAATCCTGTCGCTCTGTAATTGCTCATTAGAGAACGTTTTGTTTCTCATTAAGGCGACATGAATAAGCGTCTAGTTGAAGGAGACAGCTGTAGAAATGTTCCACAGGAGACCTCTGGACACGATTCGGCACCAATTGCCAATTAGACATGTCAGTTTTAAGAGCAGAAAACAATATAGGACGGACACTGGGACGGTAGGGAGAAAAGTGCTCCTTTCTGGTTTCCCAGCGCCGCTGCGGCTTCTGATGTGCAGGCCCAGACTCCCTTGCGTGACACCCCGTCCCTGCTCAGGTGACCTCGAACCTGCAGCTTTGAGAGTTGGCGCTCAGAGTGCTCACAGGTCCAGGCATCTCCGGTGTCTATTAAGATCAGCTAGAAAAAGATATAACCAACTACGCAGGGCCTGAGGTTTGAAACTGTCGGATTCCCCCATGCATTCCCAAAAGACACACCCAAGAGAAGCTAGAACTCCAACCGATGACCGTCCACTCTCCACCCCTAGCACTAGGCAGTTCTGCTAAACTCTTCCCGCCCACTTGATCGAAGGTGTCTCGGTTGTGGGCAATAGGCCCAGAAGCTCAGATCTAGGAGGGCTGATCCCAGAAGCTCTCCACTCCTGCTCTTCCCTGGCGTTTGGGGCTCAGGTTTGCTTGGAGACCAAGGAATGAACACCCGCTTCCTGTTTCTGGTGGTGCCAGGACTAAAGTCCAGGGCAATAACTAGAGGAAGCGTCGCCTGCTTAGGGCAGGTTTTCCTCCCTGGGAGCCTGCGAACTAGAGACTAAAAGTAAAGGGCCTGGTGGTGATCACTGAGGGCGAGAGGTGGCGCTAGTTCAGGGACTTTCAACTTAAGGTAGCTAGTTACTAGAGAATGCGGGGTCAAACACTTCTTGAGTGTCCCACCCACCCACCTTGTTTACCCCCACCTAAGTGTATTTCCCCCCAGGCTCTCTGCTCCGCCTCCAGCGTGGGAAGGAAGCGTGGCTGGAAGGGAGAATCCTGGGCGTGGGGATCTTGGGTTCTGTAGTGAATGTCAGCTCTCCAGGCTTAAATTCCTGGGGATTCCTCTGGCCCTTTGGTGCTAAGAGGGTCTCCCACCCTCCCTGGACTCCTTTCCAGCCCGAGAGGCTGATCTGGGGTTGTAAAGAGTCCATTTCCAGAAGCATAAGGAGAGGTTAGGTCTCTGAGGGAGACAAATATGGTTACCATCTGATCTATGCCACGCGGCGGTGAATAAAATCCTGACGACGTGGGCTGACAATACCGAGACGACTCTATCCAGCCCCAATTCTCCAGCGATTTGGTGGTTTTAGGGATCACGAAGACACTTTTTCTCATCTCCTTCCCTCGCCCCAACCCCCATAATACCCAGGCCCTCTATAGGATTTAGTCAGCCTCCTTTCAACAGATGCTTCAATGTTTTGATCCGCGCTCCGGAGCTGAAAAGGCTCCGCAACCGCGTTGCTATCTTTTCTTGCTTGTTTTCCGCCTCACTGATTAAGACACTAAGAAACTAAGGAATGATTTTATTTCCCAGCGTCTTTTTTTTTTCTTTTTTCTTTTCTGTTTCCCCGCCTCTCCCTCTCTCTTTCTCTCTCTCTCCTCTTCTTCTTCCAGGAAACAAATCCTATCCCCTGCGTCAGATGGTCCTGGGGCTGGGATAAAGGGAGGCGCTTTCACTCTCCGCTGGGATTAGCCTGGGAGGTGCACGGCGCCCATTGAAGGTCCCTTCTTTGCGCCGCTAGGAGGGGACGCCTTTTAAAGGAGATATCTTAATTGTCTGCCACTTAAGTTTATCGTGTGGGGAATTAGAGAGCTCTAACTTCTATTTTTAGTTTCTTAAAAGACTTAAGGGTGGAAGGTAAAGCCACCAAAGGCGGGGGGATGGGGATAGGGTGGTGGAGGGAGCCAAAAAAAAAAAAAAAAAAAAAAAAGCCAGCTCTATCTAAGTGAACACTCAGTCACCTGGCTGCAAACACTTGCTACTTTTAAAGTAATGAACACATTTTCAGTGTTGCTTTCTGGACTGGTTAAGAGGCGGCGGCCGCGGCGGTGATGGTGGTGAATCCCGAGCTTTCTCTCCTTGTTAACTCTTGATTCCACTTTAAAAAAGAAGAAACAAAACAGGATCTAAATGCGGTTTCCCTGCTCCTATAGATTTATTTTTCTCCCTAAATATCGCTTCCCAAGGTAGTGCAAGCCTAGGCTTATGTCCCGGCACATGCTTACATACAAGTAGTGCTTGAGTTTGGAGGACTGTGAATATAACCCTTATGCTTTAAAATTAGGAGGAAGTCCAAGAAGCAGATGAGAGTAGAGAATGCTATCTGTAGGTGTCTTCGGAGGGAGACCCTCAGCTTTGTTTAATTGGCAAGATGGAACGTGCTAGAGAAGGGACAGGGGTGGGGCGTTTCTTTTGGGTAGAGGCATAAGTGACCAGACCGGATTGTGTTTGTGTTTTCCAAAAGTCATAACCGATGGACTTTTCTAGTAGCTCCAAAGTGGAGACGGGGAGCAAAAATGTATCCTCCTTCACCGAATCCGACAATAAAAGGAGAAAGGAACAGGCCCTCATCATTTTTCCCCTGGGTGGGGGTCCACTTTGAAGAATCCTCAAGAGACCTGGGGCAGCAAATTAGTACAGCCACTTGTGTCCCTACACGTGAGTTGAGCGCGTCTCCTTCGGCAGGCGACCCTCCCCTCCCCCAATCATCTGATGTAGGGCAAGATGCCTGCGGCTTGTTTACCAATACACGCTCCCTCCTCCTCTTCCTTTTCGTCGTTTGTCTCCTATCTCGGTCGACTCTCCAGTCTCTTTTCCCCACTCTCTCCCTTCTTATACCTTTTTGACCATCATTTCTTTGGAGCCCTCCAACTCTCTCTGCCCCTCCCCCACACCATTCTTCCCCTTTAGCTTCTCTCCTTTTGCCTCCCCTCAGTCCCAGTTCTGGTCCCCATTCACCCTCCCCACCTCCCTCCACCCCCTGCCCTGGCCCCCCATCCACCTCCCCCCCCAACCCTAGCCAAGCGCCCTAAATAGCACCGAGGCGCCCGCTCTCCGGACAGTGATTAATGATAGCAGAGCAGAGGGGTTAACACACTTCGCTGAAAAGTCTGTTGACTGGGCTTCTTGTAACACAATGTGGCCCGCTGCACGCCTCAAGAGAATCCTTTTGTTGTCCGTGCTTATTGTGGCCTCAAAATTCTGCCCACGAAAGTTTGCCAACGCTCCTGCCCCAGGAGTTTAATAGTTTCCCTTACTCGCCGGGCATTGTGTGGCGCTGAAAAGCAGCCCCTCGCTATTCAAGTGTTGGTGGTCATCTCAATAGATCTCCAAGGGCCCATATGGTGGCCAGTGCCGATGAATCCGCCTGTTTAAATGGGGGAGAAAGTTGGGGTTTTAAAACATTTCAAAGTTCCTGAAAAGATCCCACTAGATCCTGTCACAATTCCCTGAACGCTTTGAAGGCACTGCCTATTGTCTCCTGGTTATAAATGATATTCCTGGCCAAGTCGATTCCCACAGAGGCCTGGCGCCCCCTCCCCCCCCAAACTGGCCAAGTTTCTAGGATCAGGAGGGAACAGTTCCTGTTGGTATCCCGTGGGGGCCACAGGCCTCAGGACCCAAGACAGCCTGCAGTGTCCTGGGAAGCCCAGCCAAGGCCTGAGTCCTTTCCTTCCCACAGGCGGCTGTCTTGCCCGCAAGGTGCACAGCATAGCCAGTTAGCCCAAGTGCACAGCTCTTCACCAAGCGCAAAGGAAAACAATGAAACTTTCCCTGTTTAATGATAGAAATTACATTAAAAGTGGTGGAAATGCCCTAATTAAAAATGTACCACTTAAATGATATGCCAAGGACTCAGCTGCAGCTTAGCATATTTAGCTAGTTAGTGAACTCTCCGCCATCTCCCTTTTAAAATTACACGTTAAAAAATTTAAAAGAAATCTTACTTTTCTCTGGTGCAACACATTACAAAGAATGGACAGTCCTTTTATCTAAATATAAAATTCCATTTTCAGCAATTATAGCCTGTTCTTGGTGATGATATAATTACAGCTGTGCCCGTAATAGGTGTCAAGGCGGAACACACTCACACAATGGTTGAATAAAACTGCAGAACAATGCAGGCACTTCTAAATTCACAACCTTTAAAATGAAATTGACTGTGCAGAATTCAAATAAAAACTAGATAAATATTTTTTTAAAAAGATTACAAGCTTGGTTTGGTTTCTTAATAGCATTTTCTACAAACCTATCAACATCTAATTGATTAGATAGGAATTACTGATTATAGATCAGCTGAAATCGTGCACATCACTCTATTTTCCCAACACAGCCATAGGTAAATACGTTCCATTCCGAGGGAGGGAACTGGATGAGCAGTCAGAGTCAGAGTCAGCAGGGAGCGATCATTTTACCTGGAAACTTCTTGGCTTGCTTTGTCATTCAAAGAGATGGTACTGTGTGAGAGCACTGTTAGGTCTCATCTAGATGAAAACAGAGGAATGTGACTCAGGTAACGGTGTCATTAAAGGAAGGCTAATACTTGACCAACTTAGGAAGGCTTTGTGGAGATGCAGACTACCAGTCCTTGGAGTTTATAACTGTACCAAGTCCCATTAGGAGCCCCTATGTCACTCAGATTCCTCTTATTGTCCTATTCTTTTTGTTGCAGATGGCTGCCAGCAACAGGAAGGAGGGGGAGAGAACACCAACTCTATCAGTTCCAACGGAGAAGACTCGGATGAGGCTCAGATGCGACTTCAGCTGAAGCGGAAGCTGCAAAGAAATAGAACATCTTTTACCCAAGAGCAGATTGAGGCTCTGGAGAAAGGTGACTGGGAAATTTCCAAAGTAGAGAAACCTTAAATCAAAGTAAATGCCACAGCAACAGCACAAAGGGCTAAATTTAGCCAGGGCCCTTTGCATAAAGGATGAAAAGCCACCCCTCACCCCACCCAACTTTTCAGGGTGTGTATGTGCGTGCACGTTTTCTTTCTTCTTTTCACACACCGGTAAACGGGAATATTAAAATTCTGACACACAAAGGAAATGATGATCTGTCTGTCTCAGGCCACAGATAAGGACAGACACTAAATGTCATTCTAAAGAATACTTACCTGCTCCTGGTGGGAAAGTTCTTGCAAGTGCAGTCAGTACTCTGTCAAGCTGTTTGAAAGGACATTGGCTGGATGAGGAGGGAGTGGGGTGTTAAAAGCTAGCTTGATCCAGTGTTTGGGCTATTTTGTGTTCTGGCATAACATATATAACCAACTTACTTTTCCAGAGTTTGAGAGGACCCATTATCCAGATGTGTTTGCCCGGGAAAGACTAGCAGCCAAAATAGATCTACCTGAAGCAAGAATACAGGTACCTAGGGACCATGTTGATTTTATGCACTGAAATACTTATATTTTGCCTTGCCTGTATCCTGGTCGTTGATATGAACAGGGTCAGTTTGCAACAACTCCCTTGTCATAGGGCAAGGGTGGGAATGGAGGGGTTTTGGCTTGTGGCACAGTGGTAACAAGCACAGGGCTAACCTGTTCCATGCATTTCCAGGTATGGTTTTCTAATCGAAGGGCCAAATGGAGAAGAGAAGAAAAACTGAGGAACCAGAGAAGACAGGCCAGCAACACCCCTAGTCACATTCCTATCAGCAGCAGTTTCAGTACCAGTGTCTACCAGCCAATTCCACAGCCCACCACACCTGGTAACTTGAAATGGCAACTGTCAAGAAAGGTTCTTAACCCTGCCTTCCCTTGGCTCTCCCTTGCCCTGTAATGACCTTGCTCTTCTCTCTGTCTCTTTTCTCTTCCTCTGCAGTCTCCTCCTTCACATCAGGTTCCATGTTGGGCCGAACAGACACCGCCCTCACCAACACGTACAGTGCTTTGCCACCCATGCCCAGCTTCACCATGGCAAACAACCTGCCTATGCAAGTAAGAGAGGATGGCCACCTGCTGCACCGGGCAAGGGATGGGTTCAGGCTTCCAGACCCCATCCGTTGCATTTACTCCCTTGGGAGTCCTTCTTGTGACAGTGATTGGCTTGACCAGTCAACTCTGAGACAGTCGATCCAACCTCTTTTAGCTGATTGATTGACTGATTGATTGATTCATGCCCTTGAAAAACAACACTGGATCTGTTCAGTCAAGTTAATGTGTCTTTCATCATCATGTTAGCTGGAGAGTGCTGGGTGGGAGTGAAGTTGGTTTTGGCTACCGGTGAAGTTTGTATCACAAAGTAGAAACAATGCAGACGTAATATAATGTGTTGGTATGTAAAAAGTTGTGTTCATGTTAGTGTGTTTGTATTAATAAATATGGAAGCAGCAGAACATTTTGAGGATTGTTTTTGGTCCGTGTGAGAAACTAGTGAGGAAGAGGAGAAAAAAAGTGGGGGGTGGGGAAGCTGAAAAGTGAGATTCCTCTTTAGAGAGTGAAATGTATTTAGTAAAATAGGGAAAAATAGTTCTTTCTATATTCAAAAGTAAAAAAGTGGAACAGAAAGTATTTGCTAGAAATTTAATGTATGTCAGCTGTAGCTGATGTGACAGGTCAGTGGGAATCCTTGCTGTTTAGAGAACTGAATGACACTCTTACTATAATATCCTGGCCCGTGTTCTTAGGGTAGGTCCTGGACCAAGCTGGCATTGCCTAATGTAGGTTGTGCGTGGCTCCTGGTATGTACTAGACCACTGTTGCTGAGGGGGTTCTGATGTCTTAGGAACATCAGCACTCCTAAGGCTCCTGTCACTGCGAGACTGGAAGCATAAGCCCTGCTGGAAACAGTTCTGGGGGTTACAGATGACTTAGTCTCCACTGAACATCTTTTGCCGAGTTTGGAATTCAAATAGCAGAAAAATAAAGTCTCCCAATCTGCAGACCAATGTTGGAACTAGATAATTAAGCAGCTAGATAAGCAATTCTAGAGGACATATTCACACGCTTCTTTTCTATTGAATCTGGTTCTCATTGGACATAGTGCAACTGATGCAGATGAAGGGGCCAACAGCCCATTAGTTGATATTGCTACAACTATTGTGGAATTTCCCAGAAGTCAGTTTGCCTAGAGGAAGTGATTGCAGGAATTAGAAACAAATGCAAGCTGAAGTTCTGGCAGGGCCCTTTAGGCCTGTTTGCCTTTTTGAACTTGACATGAGCAGTCATCATCTGACTTTAATGAGGCCATTGAATATCTTGTGTACTTTTATATATTATAGCAACATCTAGGTTTCTGTGAGGATGACATAATGTGCACATGGGAAAAAAAATCCCAGAAATAATTAAATAGATGAGGGATTATGTTAAACTTGCTTCCATTTATAAAGAAATATGTTGGATTGACTTATTTTAAAACATTGACTTTCAAAAATTACACAGATTATACAGTTATAAAAGTAAATGGCTTCATTGAACAAAGAAAATAGAAACAATCTGTGATTTTATTGTTCAGAGGAAACTACTTTTTAGGTTTTGGAATGAGGAGGTGTAGTCTCTCTGTCAATGGCTTCCTTCTGTTGACCAAAATCCTCTATGTCTTGCAAAGAATGGGTATCTCCCGCTGGACCTTCCTCGGTGGTGTCAGTCTTTGTGAATGAGGATTTGAGGATGTCGAGAATTTGCAGAGCAGAACAGCTATTGCTGACCTCTGCTTCTATTGATTTGCCTCCTGAGTCTTTTGACCTCAAGTAACCACAAGGGCCCCCAGGGAGGAGCTTTATCCTGGCTCTTCGTATTTTTTGTTTAGTTATGAGAGACATTTATCTCCTCAATATTTCCATTTTGAATCCTTAGAAGATAGCAATACAATTTTATGGATGAGACTCAATCAGGGGGTTGTGGCTCAGTTAAGAAATCAGTTAATTCTCAGGTTGTGTTTAAGTTATATTCACTGATATTTCTAACCTCTTCAATCTGACTTCATTATGTTTTTTTTTTTTAATTTATTTTTATTTTTTATAAAACCTCTAACCCTCCAAGTCCAGCACTAGACTGTTCCCAAGGCCCCACACCTACATCAAACTTCCCAGAGAGTCCTCCTATTGTTCTATTGAACTGTGGAATTTGGGGATCATAGCATTCTCCAATAGATTCAGGTTTGTAGAGGGAGGATATCTTTCATGATAGTAACTCTAGCAGAGGTAAAAGAGAGCATAGACTGCCAAAACTGGATGTTTGTTTGCATTTACTGTGATTGGGAAATTTAGTACACAGTATGCTCTGGTGGTGGCCAATGAATTCTAGGACTTTCCGAAGAGGCATCAGTAATGAGCAAGCTTGCTGGCAGGTCCTAGAGAAGAGGTAGCCTGGGATGCAGTTAGTTGTCTGGTGGTTCCAGTAATCACTGGTTTTTCTTTCTCCTGGCAGCCCCCAGTCCCCAGTCAGACCTCCTCGTACTCCTGCATGCTGCCCACCAGCCCTTCAGTTAATGGGCGGAGTTATGATACCTACACCCCTCCGCACATGCAAACACACATGAACAGTCAGCCCATGGGCACCTCGGGGACCACTTCAACAGGTGAGCTCTCTGCAGCTGTGCAGAGGCATCTACGGGCCTCTTTGGCCCACTGATCTTTCACACTGTGTTTAATATTGACTTGAAAGAAACTTCTGACCTTGTGACAAGGACTGTGTTGAATATTTTACTACTCTTGTCTTGAGTGAAAACAGACAGAAATTCAGTTAAGTTAGCCTGTCGACCGCATATAGACAAGAGTCATCATTTATGGTGACTCACAGAAATAGAGTATGAAAACAAGGACCCAAATCAAGTTTTTAGATGATCTCTTAGTCAGAGCTGGACAGCGAGGGTCCACTGAACTTGATGTAATGGGTACTTAGAAGACTTTTACATCTTCTAGCTTCTTGATGCTAGTCAAGGATTGTAGAAGTTAGGTCTGGTTCTTCCTCCCAGCCACATTTTGGCTTCTGAGGATGTAGCATGTGAGTCTTCCAGACATAGTTGCACTGAGAAACTTTCAAACATTGGGTGTCATGAGGTATGTGTAAACATAGCCTCTAGTTTCAAAAGGTCTGTTTTTCTTTCTAAGGTTGAAATCTTTTAATCTTTTGTTTTTTAAATATAAAGTAAAAAAGTTTTATGAAGTGTTAGGAATTTTAGAAAGTCTATGTGTTCCTGCTGTTTTCTATTGTAGAATCTACCTCTGCAGCTCTTTCTGTATTCATTTATAGGACTCATTTCACCTGGAGTGTCAGTTCCCGTCCAAGTTCCCGGAAGTGAACCTGACATGTCTCAGTACTGGCCTCGATTGCAGTAAAGAGAGAGAAAGAGAAAGAGTGTGTGTGATGGAGAGAGGAAATTGTGTTCACTCAGCCAATGACTATGTGGACACAGCAGTTGGGTATTCAGGAAAGAAAGAGAAACAGCTGTTAGAAGAAGCACTTCACTTTGCAACTGTGTCCTGTACTGCAGCCCGGGAATGGACTAGAAACAAGGACCTTTGCATACAGAAGGCACGGTATCAGTTGGAACAAATCTTCATTTTGGTATCCAAACTTTTATTCATTTTGGTGTATTATTTGTAAATGGGCATTTGTATGTTATAATGAAGAAAAGAACAACACAGGCTGTCAGATCTCGGATCTGTGTTGGCTCATGTGGCTGTTTAAAGGAAACCATGCTCGACAAGATTTGCCATGGATTTAAGAGTTTTATCAAGATATATCGAATACTTCTCCCCATCAGTTCATAGTGTATGGACCGATGTTCCAAGTTTGTATCATTCCTTTGCATATAATTAAACATGGAGCAACACACACTAGATATATGTAAAAAATATCTGTTGGTTTTCCAAAGGTTGTTAACAGATGAAGTTTATGTGCAAAAAGGGTAAGATATGAATTCAAGGAGAAGTTGGTAGCTAAAAGGTAGTGTGTCTTCGATATAATCCAATTTGTTTTATGTCAAAATGTAAGTATCTGTCTTCCCTAGAAATCCTCAGAATGATTTCTATAATAAAGTTAATTTCATTTATATTTGACAAGAATACTCTATAGATGTTTTATACACATTTTCATGCAATCATTTGTTTCTTTCTTGGCCAGCAAAAGTTAATTGTTCTTAGATATAGCTGTATTACTGTTCACAGTCCAATCATTTTGTGCATCTAGAATTCATTCCTAATCAATTAAAAGTGCTTGCAAGAGTTTTAAACATAAGTGTTTTGCAGTTGTTCACAAATACATATCAAAATTAACCATTGTTGATTGTAAAAAGAAAAACCATGCCAAAGCCTTTGTATTTTCTTTATTACACTATTTTCTTTTTAACCTTATAGTGTGGTGTTACAAATTTTGTTCCCACATTAGGTTAATATCCTAAATCAATGGTTACTTTTATCTACTCCATTTTACAACCTGGTGGTCCTCAAGGGAATAATTTAGTTAAGGCAATGTATCGTAAAAAAAAAAAAAAACCTAAAACAAAACACAGCTGCGTGTAGATCTGCATCCCACAACATGTACAGAAAACGGTAATATTTCAAATTTATCTATTTATTTCATTTCAAAGCTCAAAGTGTAGAAGTAATTAAAAAATGCAACAAGGGATTCACTAGGAATTGTTTTGAATTAGAGCTGGCATTTTCAACCTGGGCAACCAATCCCCACAATAATTCCACTACAGTCATATTCAAAGGTTGAGTTCTTACACAAGAGTCTCTGAAAGCCATTGCCCCTCTCAGATAACCCTCCTCCCTGTCCTGTCTCCCTGCCCTTTGCATCAGAGGCATCGTTTCCCATTGAACCCCTCCAGCTGTTCCCATTTGCGTTTTGCTTTCTGTGCTGTGGTGGATGGTTGGAGGGTGGAGGGGGATGTTGCGTGTCAAGGAATAATGAGCACAGACACATTAACAGACAACAACAAAGCGGACTGTGACTGGCCAGTGGGAGTTAAAGGCCTTCAGTCATTGGCAGCTTAAGCCAAACACCCCAAATCTATGAAGCAGGGCCCATTGTTGGTCAGTTGTTATTTGCAAAGAAGCACAGATCTGATCATGTTTAAAGTGGCGGCATGCAGGGCAGGAGTGCCTGAGCCCAAGCAATGGATAGAAAAAAAGTAAGCCTTTGTTGGTTAGAAAAAGGGCTGCCTGTTATTTCCTGTCTGTTCTGTGCAATACTTAAGTCACATAGACACATTTTCTTCAGGGAGCTTGAGTGAAAAAATCTGGGTCCTGGCCACCTGGATTAAAAATATTTATACAAGGAGAATCGTCCTAGGGGGAAAACACACTTCCACTGACTCGAACTCGAGGGTTTTTTTTGTTTGTTTGTTTGTTTTTTGTTTTTTTTTTGTCAATAGTCAAAGGCAAACTATCAGAAATAAATTGATTGGAGGATTTCAACATAACCTGCAGTTCAACATCTCTTTGGTACTTATAAACAGATCACTGAGATCTATTTTATTCTAGCAGAGTTGCTTCATGTCTGGAAATGCCATCTTAACTGGATTGCAGTGTGTGTGTGTCTGTGTGTGTGTGCGCACATGTGCATGTATGTGCTTGCAGTCCTTGTCCATGTCAGCCACACTGCCTGCTGGCACGTATCCTCTGTTGGTACAATCGCCCTTGCAGAAACTTCCACCTCTTGACATTTTGCAGCCTCCATTCCCTGAGGGACAAGTGTTGAGGGAACTGTCAGAGAAGAGCTGTGTTGCAGCCTTTGCTGGTTGGCTTACTTATTCCTTGAAGAACAGAGCAGTTTCCAACTGGCTGTGATTTGGGCTGGTGTGAGGCAGCCTGTGCTGGTCCATGGTCTGCTGAGTAGAGCACACAGACGGAGAAAGGCACAGGGCATTCTGGGTGCAAGATGTGGGAGAGACATGAGAGCTGAGGGCATGGAGGTGTGCCATCGGGGACATATACAAGTCTTCAGAGTGTCAAGGCTGCCAGGGTACAGTGGGACAGCCTGGTATATCCCGAAGGAGGGATGCTCAGCTGTGGGAGTCTCTGGTCCAGCAAGATGAGAACAGCAAGTAGCCTTGCCTTCTTCCCACATGCACCCTAGAGAGACGAGCTGTCTATATCCCAGACTGTGTCATCCCAGTGTCTGGGAGTTCTGACCCACAGTGATCATTTTTATTTGTTTATTTACTGACAGGTATATTTATAGAATTATTAATGGGAAATCTGCATGGATGTTTTAGGGTCATTTTCCAGGACAAAGACCAAATTTTATGACATCCTTGGTGCATACATTACATTTTATCTCAAGGACTGACTGACTTGGGAACATCGGGTGAGCAGAACTACAGGTGAATCAATCTAGGGCAGTGGTTTGTCAACTTTCGAATGCTGTGACCCTTTAATACAGTTCCTCAGGTTGGGGTGACCCCAACCATAAAATTATCACATTGCTACTTCATAACAGCAATCTTGCTACTATTATGAATTATAATGTAAACACCTGATATGCAGGAGTGACCCCTGTGAAAGGCTTGTTGGACCCTAAGGGGTCATGACCTACATGTTGAGAATGGCTGCTCTAGGTGAAAATTTTGTGGTGTGCTGTATGAAATTCTGAGGATTTTCTCTCCTCCAAAGCTATACCCTGAAACAACTTTTATCTGGTGAACAACTGGCTTCTCAACACTGCTTACATCATCTCCTCTTTCTACTTAAATGAAAGATCATAAATAGGCTTCCAAGCACTACATCTAGAGTGTTAACATTTAGTCTTGCTCTGTGAATGTTTGTCATCACAGACAGCACTAATCCTTTTTTATTCTTTGTGCTCTGGGTCTTAATGTTATAAAAAAAAAAAAAAACAACTTTTTTTTTTTTTTTTTTGGTCTTTTTTGTCTCTATGTTTGGTTTACTGATGCCAAAAACACATTATTTTGTTTTTTAGTAACATTTTTTCTTGGTCACAGATGACTAAACTGCTCATTTTTCAAAATCAAAGTGTAAATCTTTTGCTTAATTCTGACACTGTTGATGGTGACTATCTTCGGACACAGTAGCATGGTATCTTAGAGGTGACATTAGTGATGGGCTTAAGCAATGGTTTTCCCACACGCCCTTGCTGTAGGTATATGTATATGTCCCAGTTATTAAAATGAAAAGACATGGGATTAATAGTAGAGTAGCCTTTACTTTAGAAGCATTTTCATTCATACTGCTGTGCTGTTAGTACTAGAAAATCCTGGGCATAGTGCTAAAGACGTGAAAAGCTGAGAAAAGTGATCTTATCCAGTAGCTATTAAAAAATTCAGATGGTCTCAGATCCATATACCTAATTAACCTAGAGTAGTCAAAATCTTTACACATGTGAAAGGAAGGCAGATCTAGCATGAGGAGTGAATACCTCACAGGGCCTCAGGCTTCAACTGGAATGCTGAAATAAAGACAGTTCAGTTACTCTGACAGTGTTACTAAGTACTTCCACTCAAGACAAGTTAAAAACTATGACTAGAGTATATTATTTCATAACATATCAGAAGCACATACACATATATGTGTGTGTTAGCATTTTGAAGACCAATATTTTCATGTAGGAAGTTGTTGTGGTAATAGAGAGCAAACATATTTTGAGACTGTGTTTTTAACAGAGGAAAATAGAATAAAACAAAATAAAATACACCACACATCTGTTTCCAATAGCAGCAGCAGCAGCTGCAGCTGCTTCTGCTTCTTCTTCTTCTGCTTCTTCTGCTTCTTCTTCTTCTCTTCTTCTTCTTCTTCTTCTTCTTCTTCTTCTTCTTCTTCTTCTTCTTCTTCTTCTTCTTCTTCTTCTTTGTATTATTATTATTAGTATTAAAATATGCTGACTGAGTCTGAAAAACAAAGCAGTAGATGTAGTATTTTTGGAAAGCCCAGGTACTCTATTTATTTAAAATGTGTTTTTATTAACTTTGAAAAGCTTAATTTCTATTTAAACTGAGGGTTCAAATTGCTCCCTCATTTTTGAGGGAGTTTACCTATTTGTAAAGCACATATCTACTAGTAGTCAACTGTCAATTTTGTAGATATAGAAGTCAAGAACACATGACTCATTAGATATTTTAAAACAATTTACACACCTGATGGTCTCACACTTCCTTTTCAGAGTCAACCGCCAAGGAATTGTGCTGTTGTGTGTTTGTGTGAAATGAATCACAACAGGGTAAGAGAAAGGTTAGTTATTAAAACAATCAAGCATTCACTTCAGTTTATTCACAACCCATTAGAGGACAGCAGGGCTTCTGTGGTACCTCTCCAACATGACTTATTATCTAGAGAGGAAATCAATTTTTGAGGTTGTTTTAAATCTTAAAAGTACCTTTCCTTAATATAAAAGCCCTTTAATTTTAACTGACAGATCGATTCTAAAACTTTATTTTGAAAAGAAAATGGGAAGAATTTGTCTTTAGAATTAAAAAGGATTAAAAAAAATAAACCAGACATTCTTAAAAAAAAAAAAAAAAATCAGCCTGATTTTTTTTTTTTTTTAAGTGCTAATGAAGTCCTGGTGACAAAATAGTTGTCTTTTTGATTTTATCACAAAAAATAAACTGGTAGTGACAGGATATGATGGAGAGATTTGACATCCTAGCAAATCACTGTCATTGATTCAATTATTCTAATTCTGAATAAGAGCTGTATACAGTGTGTGTTTATGCTACACTGGGCTTTTTTTTTTTTTTCTTTTTAAGTGACTGACATTCATCATGTTGGTGAGACAGTTTTAAAAACCTAGTCTTTGTTTTCTACAATGTTGTCAAGAGCAAATAGAGTATAATTTGTGGTATATTAAAAGGAAACTGCTTAAAATGCTAGTTAAAGGTGCTTCAGAATATTCTAATTTATTTGAAAATGTATTTTGGAAATTCAATTTCTGGCAACAGATGTTAAACATCTTTTTAAAAAATTGGAGTTTTTAGATACATGCAAGTTGCTTTCTAACATCCACTGTTTACCTCTGGCTCGTCAAACCCTTCAAGAGTATGGACCCATGACACCAAACCCTCATGTTTTACATGGAAACGTGCTCCATATGCTGTATCCCGGAGACATGTTGCATGGTTAAATATTCATTTATAGGTTCAACCAGTGTTCATGGTTAACAAAGGGTTTGGGTGGTACAATGGAAATCTGTGTTTGTCTCAGTTATTCACTTTGTCTTAGACCTATATTCTATAACTTGGTCACTAGGCTTCACTACATATCCACAGGACCCCAGTATTAGTGTAGCTGCCAGCTTGAATTTTGTCTGTTGACACAATTTCATAGTGCTGACATCAATTATCCAGAACTTTAGAACAGCGATCCACCCAGCTTCTTCTTGTCTGCTTCCCATCAAGTCCTGTATGTACTGTCTAATGTGGTGGGGTAATGCAGACTGAATCCCCAAATATGATTTTTGTCTTCACCATTTTAAACAATAGGATGCACAAATGCAAACTGTTTCAAATGCTAGCAAACAAACATTCTTTTAAAAAAAGTCTTGGCAGTTTTCGGTGACCTTTTCAAAAACAAACTGATCTGAAATGTACTCATACACAACTTGAATTCAGTGTTCTATAGTCTGTGTATGGGTTGTGACATGCGTGTTAACATAAGACACAAGTCACCATCATCCCATTGCTGAAGTCCACAAGAACTAATGACAACGCTACGGCACACTGTGTTTTAGGTAAGTTTTGGTGTTTATTTAAAAATTAATCAGTATTAAAAAAACACAACAGCAGCCAAATGTCAAATGACAGTATTTTTGCCATATTATGTTTATAAAAAAGTTAGTAGAAAAACAAATAATGAAACAACCCAAACTGAAGAATGGTGGCTCCCCTTTTAACCCTATGTTTCTCAAAGACTGGAGGGTCAAATCATTAAGACAAATATTTACATAAGCTACTAGCAATCCTAATCAGAGTGTCAGATAACTTCACATGCGGTGACTAAGGAGGGACCCTAGAAGTCCAGGTGCTTCTTGCCTCCGGCCATCATGCTACAGCCTGCGCCCAGCAGTTTGGCGGATGCTGCCAGATCCTGTTTGCTTGAACGGCCCATTGTGTCTGACAAGTCTGGAGGCAAATGCAGTCGCTGGAGCACATGGTGAGAGAAGAAAAAGAAGAAGTTAATTTTACTTTCCCTCCGCACACTTCAGAATACAATATTCTGCTCTGTTGATCGGCACTTAGTCTTGCATATGAAATCTCTGCTAAAAACAATTCCTCTGACGGATCCCATTACTATCACATTCTCTTCTTAACTAGGGTTTTATAAACTACAGCAACTGTTAGAAGTGGGACCACAATTCTCCGTGGAATGCCTTAAGAATCCAAAACTAAATCTGTTAAGATTTTCCTTTCTTAGGAATGAAAACATGCAAATGCACAAATTAAAAATATAAGATTATAGCAGTTTTTTTTCCTGGTTCTATTTTTGCCAGGCTCCTAAAATGCTTTTTAATTAACTGTAGCTTTTCATGAATGGTGGATTCCCACAGACATTTGCTTCTCTTGTGTCTAAGCTGGCCTGATGATTCAGTTTCATTCTCTACTTTTTCTAGGAACTTGTATTGTTCACAGCAGTACTGGCATAGTGAGGACAATGGTGCTGCACTGCAGTGCTTTTCCTATGCACAGCTGAGCTGGCCATAGCATCTGCTACAGGTTTGTCTCAATGTACAACATTGGAATAGACTTTCAATATCCCCTAGATCCAAGCTTACTTAGGCAGACCCACCCACAGCTGAGCTGCAAATGTTCTGTGATTAGGAAGAGGTACACATATTTCTAAAAGACTGTTTTTGTTTGGGAAGGACTGTAAGCCAGGGATGGTGTGCACACCTTTAACCCCTGCACTTGGGAGGCAGAGACAGGTGGATCGCTGAGTTCTAGATGAACTTGGTTTAACAAAGCTAGTTCTATAACAGCCAGGGCTACATAGAGAACCTTGTACCCTCTCTACCCCCACCCTACCCTGCAAACAAAGGAGAAATGGATATAAACTTATTTTAATTATCAGTTCTCTATCTCTCTGTCTCACACACAGAGAAACTCAAATTTAGTTGGGAAGTAGAGGTAGGCAGATCTCTGTTTTGAGTTTGAGGTCAGCCTTATTTACAAAGTACATTTCAAGCTAGCTAGGACTACACAGTAAGACCCTGTCCCTGCCCCCACTGTTCAATCCAAATTTAAGGAAGAAGGAGTTGACTTTCCAGATTAAACACATAGACTTTTTTTTAAAAAAATCATTATTACTCTCTATTTAATATAGTAAAACATCCATTCACATGGCATTTCCATTGTATTAGGTACATAATCTGTCTACAGATGATTGAAAGTCTACTGGAGGAAAGGTGTAGTTATTATGCCATATAGGAGGGACTTTGATACCCACAGATTTTAGAATCTGCAGGGGTTATAGAACCACTCCTCCATGGTGACAAAGGATTACTCTCCCTGTTGTGTGAGGGCGGTATCACAGGCATGACAGGATAGGGTTCTCTCATAGGTATCCTAGCTGAGACCTTTATTTGGAAAACTCTCTTCAATTGGGGAAAAAAAAGCTAGGACCATTTTTTTGTCAAAATGTTTGCTCACAAGCATATGTTCCTGCTAGATGCTTTCCTGATGAAAGGCCTCCTTGTTGTCATGTAAACACAAGCTGTATGTAAGTAATCAAAATATTTAAAACCATTTAAGATAATTTATGAAAAGGTTCTTCCTTGAATTGTTTATCTCAAATATGAATGTATTTCAGATGACAATCACTGCTGTACCAATAGATGCATGGTCAGCAAAGATGTCAGATGGAAAAGGGGGTGTGGAAACCTGGGGTGTTCACACAGAGCTGTTCATTTCATCGGCAGTGCCCAGCCTGTCAATTATTAAGTAATTGTTTCTTGAATCTCAGAGGAGACCTATTTGTTCCCAAATGATTCTTTCAGTTCTTTGTACTCTGTTTGTTACATAGCAGATTTCAAGCAGACATGAAAGCAAGACAGGCTCAGTGGTCTCGAGGGAAGCATAGCTCCTGGGTCTGAGGCTACAAGTGTCTGTGTGATGTTAACACACCACAGTCCACAGAAGAACAGGAGGGAATGAGACCTTTAATTCTATCTGTGTTTTACTTTAAGAGCTCGCTCATAGTCATTGCTGAAGAACACAGGAAAATGAGCAGCATACATGCATGGCTGGAATGATTTGAAACTCAGAGTTACAGAGTGTGTTTCCAATGCTGGAACCTATCACATAGTAGCCTTATGACGTGACCTCAACAAACAGATCCTCAAGGTGTTCTGAAGATCATATCACCTTCCACAACATGGTTTCCTTATAAACCTACTTATATGAAGAAGGCAACTGCAAAAATCACCCTCATAGTGAACTCTCCAGGTTACGGATCCAAGAAAGGCACATGCAGAGGAGAAAGCTTTACAGAGATGGGCCCTGAGTAGGGACCTAAGCGATGAGCTCAGTTCTGACAAAGAGAATGGGATTGCTCATTGGCAGGAGCAGTATCATATAGGGTGGGCATATTTGGAGGCTCAGTCTGTATGAGAAATCTAAGCAGGAAAGCAACTGTAGTTTGTCCAGGACTAGCAAAATAAAACATATTTTAGGAGAGCAACTGTTTGCTTAGTGACTGCCTAAGTACTTCTTTCTCCACCTACCTCTTTTCTCCCCCCACCCACTCTCTCCCTTTCCCTCCCCCCTCTCTTTCTCTCTCTCTCTCTCTCCTTATTTAGGCAATGAGTGTGAGCTAATTGGCTGGATGCCCATCTTTTGGAAAAAAAAAAAAAAGGAACATGTGACATGCTTGGAAATCTTTTGGATTGAATGGCTTTGAAGAAAAGTCAAATATTCATGTGTTACTTCTGATCAGAAAGACTTGGGGTAATAGGAGTAACCACTCCTAGCCAAACACTTTCCTATAAAGCTGCTTATATATTCTTGAAGGCCCAAAGCGGGCTAGGCAATCTGTGTCTTTGTGTGTGTCTCTTGCTTTTGCTGACTTCTTGAATGTGGTCACCATGAGATGTAGACTCTTGAGCAGAATGTTTTGTTCTTTCTTTCCAAGCCTCCCCTGTGTGTGCACCACGTCAGTGTGATGTGAAGCCGGGAAGAAAGGAGCTCAGGCTCTGGCCTTGCCAGCTGTGTCAAGAAGCTCTCCTCTGAGGCTTCCAAAGCCTGCACACATCTGACATGTAAATGCTCAGGTGCCACTGCATCCCAGATCTGTCTTCTGAAAAAGTGTATTACATGGCAACCTTCTTTATGATAAACTGCCAGGCTTTGGTGTAGAGAAACTTTTAGATGTTGAGATTTAATTGAATAACAGTTTAAATAAAAACCAGACTGAAATAAAAATGAATAGGATGAATGTGTGAAATATTCTCAGCATTATAAACCCAATCAAAGTATTCGTGTGTCTCTTTATATCTGGGGGCCTGAGCAAAGGCCAAAACAAAAATGGATCTTTTATCCTGAGCTGAAGATTTGTTCCACCTGATTCTGTTTCCTGAGACTCTGAGAGGGAGGGACTGTGCAGACGAGGCAGGGGATGATATCTGGCTGCTGGAAGCCTGGTTTTTCTCTTAGCACCATGTCTACATATGGATAGAGGTGTGGGAAAAAGAGTTCTCATGAGTCCCACAGGTGGCTGGGGAATGTGCAGGGGAGGGATCCGATGTGATCAATGGATTCCTTTCTGCCACTATGTATGGAAAGGGGAGAGTGCACTAAAACACACAGGCAGGTTTGGGAGCTTCCAAAGGCATCTGCATTCCACAGGAAGCGGGGCTAGAAGCAAGCAGCAGACAACATGACTGCTCTGTGGATCCAGGGCTTCCCGAGGAGGGCAGGACTTTAAAGTTCTTTCCCAAGGTCTATCTCTACTTTGTGCTAGGCTTAGCCACTAAATATTTATCCCTTCTGGTCAGCAACCTACTGATCCTAGAGACACACAGACAGGGACTTCATGGCTACAGGCTCCCTTCTTAATTCTGTCTCCCCCAGACTGGCAGGCCTGCGTTCAGCATTCAGACCCCAGACAGAAGAGTCAAGACAATGAGTGACGATTACACTGGGATTGGAGACAAACTGAAGGTAAATACCTGTTAAAGTAAGACTAATCAATTTATATGTTTCATATTTGCTAAGAGAAAACCTCCAGGCAGTGTTTGTTTTCTGAAAACAGTTGACAGAGTCTATTTAACCCCTAGCAGATGAGCAGGGGTTCTTTTACAAATTTCTCGTATTCCCTGGAAAGCCAGTTTGTATTGCTCAGAACCACAGAACATAATCTTTGAGAATAGTTTCCAGTACATTTTAATTTTCTTTTAAATGCAACAAATTTGAGTGAAAACTAGTGCACTCCTGATGGGTTCTGTGTTGTCTACCTAACTGAAAATCTGCTACTCTGCCCTGCCAGAGCAGAAGCAGAAGCCACGTTGCAAGAGCACTGGGCACAGAGGTGGAGTGCTGTGGTTCCCACCTCTGTCCTTCACTTTCAGGGTGACCTTTGATAAGCCTCAGTGTGCTCATCCATATGAAGGGACACTGTGCCCTAATAAGACTGCCATGGAGATCAAATGACATGTATAGATACATTGTGAACTATAGAATACCATACTAACACATTTAAACCCCCTTTCCTTAAAAAAAAAAATTAAGTTTCAGGGGGCTCAAAAAAATATATGTAGTATAACATGATAAAAGCAAGCGAGTTTAGTAGGGCAAGGAAGTGAATCTACAGGTAGCACTCACTGTATATAACTATAAATGGCAGCAAGTTAGTTACACTGGGTTTCAGGAACTAAATCAGAACTTCAGTATTGTATACTGAATACAGTAATACCAATACAGTAATGTATTGGTATACATTACCTCCCCATCCCCCCTACTTCATTGCAGCTCTGTACATAAACATAAAGGAAGCTTCACACACAATTTCTTATTTTGCATTTGGGTCAGTGCATGGCTGTATTAAAAAGGTATTATGGTTTGAATGAGGAATGTCTCCTATAGTCTTGGGCATTAATACTTGGTCCTCAGTTGGTGCTGTTTGGGAAGGCTCAGATGGAACAGCCTTGCTGGAGGAGCTTTGTCTCTGGAAGCAGGCTTTGAAAGTGAATGCCTTACGTACTAGTCTGCCCCTATGCTTCATGCTTGCCTCTCTAGCTGCCACGCCTGTAGTTTGTTGCCCAGTTTCCCTGCCATCATGGATGGACTCTAACACTCTGGATCCAGAGGTCCAACTAAACTCTTTCTTATGTAAGTTCCCTGGCTACGGTGTTTGATCATAGCAACAGAAGAGTAAGTAACACAGAAATCAATTCAAGATTCATATCATCTTAAAAGCCTGACTTCTGCACGTCTTCACGGCTGACAAAATGGCTAATAAAGGGACTATCATAATATGAAGCTTCTCTACCTGGTTCTAATAGTCACTTTTCCTTCTTCACACAAAGGGGAGGAAACATGAACAACAAGCATCCATCCCACGCCCCTGCAGTCTCTCGGTGCAGTTCTGCGGTGCCTTCACGTACAGAAAGCTTATTGGGTTTTGTAATCACACTCTGTGTGATGCAGTGAGCTAGGGCTAAGGAGCCACAACAGAAGCATTCTGTCCTAGGCTTGAAAAAGCAGGAATGTCAATGCCTGTGATTCTAGGTCCAGGTGATCTGATGCTTTGGCCTCTTCAGGCATCTGCATGTATGTGCATACGTGTGCATGTGCACACGCACACACACACTTAAAAATAGTAAAAGTAGATTTAAAGGTTGAAGTGTATTTGTTCTCTACTTTGCTCCCATGAGTAGGCAAATCTGAGCACAAAGGATACATCTGCTTTCTAAATAAGGGATCCACTTCTGGTTCCAAGACTGATACTCAGTGGAGAAAAATGTGGCCAAAAGGTAGGACCTGGACAGATTGAGCTGCAAAACAGGCTTATTGTTTAAACGTATGTAAAAATATATAATAAGTTTATTATTATCAAGGAAAAGCAAATGCATATGGAGACAAGCTATGCCATGGTTACAGGAAAGGCTGCATAATAAAGCCATCAGCATCTCAGAGGACATAGTTGTGGTGAACCCCAGCTCACTGCTTGGGGCTTCAGTTTTAGTTTCCAACCAAGGAAACACACTCATCTGGTTCCCCCAGGAGCCTAGAATGTGGGAGGGTAAAGCAATGTGCTCTTGTTCTGTCTTGTAGAAAGATTTCTCTTCTGCAGCAGAGAGATGAATTTCCTACCAGAGGCAAAGGGAAGAGGATGCAGCAGGCTTGAGACATTTGTCATTATTACAAGATTTCAGACTGACATTTCAGTTAGTAAAAATGTCAGCATTTTATACTATTATTTAACGACATTATTATTATTTGCTGTGGGGTTTGGTTATGTGTGTGGCATGTGCATGTGAGTGTGAGCATGGAGTAGCCAAAGTAGGATACTACATGTCTTCTTCTAGGACTCTCTACCCTTCTTGTCTTTCTTACTGAACTAGAAATTTGCCAATTTGGCTGGCTGGCTGGCCAGCCAGCAAGCTTTGGGACCTGCCTGTTTCTGTTACCTAATGCTGAGGTACAGGCACAAGCAGCCATGCTTGGCATTTGAACTCAAATCTTCACATTCACAAGGCAAGTGCTCTGACCCACTGATCCATCTCTTTGACCTCTAATTATTATACTTTGAACATTTGTATTATTCAATAATGATTATATTATTATTATAACATTATATTGCAAGCATTCCACACTCAAAATACTACAGTGTGGTATGCTTCTGCCCAAATTTTCATGAACTGTATATCAGCCACATATCCAGCCTGTCCAGATGAAACAATGCCAGAATCATCCCCCGACCCCCTTCTTTTCTTCTCTTTTTGGATTTGCAAGTGTTCATTTGCTAGTTGCTGGGCATTTCTGGAAAATATTCTGCCACACATGGTGAGGTTTTTGGTTTATGTTTTTATTTTCTTAAGGTCCAATTCATTCTCAGGGTTTAAAATTAAAATAGTTTCAATTAGTGTCATATTTTTATTCTATTCTTTGAATTAAGAAATTCATTTGGTTTTGGTTTTTCTTGATTGATCTGAAAGTTAGACAACATCTCAGAGCTGGAACACTGCACATTGGCTGCCCATTGAAAAATGCTCAGGTGTGCAATTATTTTGACCGTCAATTATAACTGACAGTATTGTCTTGCCTCCAAATCTGCTTTCACCTCTCTGAAAGCAGACTGTGAAGAACTTACTTGTCTAAACAGAAGTGTGATTTGTGAAAAGGCCTGTGTCTGTGGCAGAGATTGCTAGTTTACTCCCAATATCTATCCTCCTTAGAAAGTAAAAGAGTCCCTGAATATTAGAAGGTCACATGGGCTCCCTGAACCAAGGCTACATTTCCTAGCTTCCCTTGCTCACAGATGAGGTTGAGTGACTGCATCTTGGGCAAAAGTGCCATGGGTAATGTTAGAATGAGGGTTCCCTCCAACTCCTGGGAGGGAACTGCCACCTTCTCTTCCCTCTTAGTGTAACTAGTAAACATCACCAAGAGTGCCCATCTACCTGTCTTCTGGCCAGATTCTTTCCATGGACTGGATAATTAGTAATGCAGTGTGCATATAAAATCTCTATCAATCTCATAGTTGATGATGCCACATGCCTATAATCTCAAGATTCTGGAGGCAGAGGCAAGAAGACCAGTCGTTTAATGCTATCCTTGGCTATAAACAGAATTGGAGGGCAGCCTGAATTATATGAGACTCTATCTGTTCTCCTCCCAGAAAAGTAAAACCAAACCAAATCAAAAAACTCCAAAAAACCCCTGTATCTTTCTTTGTCAAATTTGATCTAGGGACATAGAAACTCTGAACTCCATATCTAGATGGCTACAAAGCCTATATAATTCTTATTTTCAGGTTGTCTACTCATAAATGCACTGTGCTGAATATGTGCGTACTTTGAAGCTCCTGGAGTAGCAAAGGCATGGCTGTTAGTGGGCAGTATGAATGTTATGTGTGTGTAGGATGCATGCATACAAATACAGAAGTGGTTCCATTTATAGAAGAGAAAGGAGGTGGCCTGTAGAGCAACTTGCTCTGTCTCATGTTATCAAGTAGAACTCTTATCCTAAATTCCAAGAAAAAGTATATTTGTGAAAGAAAGAAGAGACACTTTTAATGGCTTGACAACTTTAAAATGTTCCAGTATAGTTATGTTGTCCTTTCTTTGCAGTCTTGTTCTAGGCTCTGTAAGTGCTTAGGACATACCTAACTGCCTTCTTTTCAAGGCACTGAAGCAGCTACCCTGGTCATAAAGTGGAAGCTATGTGCTGAGGAGAACAAAGCAGAGGACAGAATGAATCTAGGATCTTCTGGTCACCAAAGGAGCTTGGGTCACCCAACTGGGTCTATGTGAGAGATACAGACTTCTGTATTAACCAAGACATACTCACTGGATCACTGTAACAATAGCCTAACCTCCACTCAATTAATTAATACAGAGCTTGGCAAAGGACACATGAAATATACAAGTTCTATGATATACATATGCTTTGATTTAGTGGTTGGAAGATTGGCAGGGAGGTCAAAGATCTCAGATAGTAAGTGTTGTTCTGATCATATCTGAGAACCTGGAAGGCAAACATTATATCCAGGTGAGGGATGCTAATTTCTCAATCAAGCCTACTATTTCATGTGGTTTCAAGGTAGCTACTTATAAAATGAATGACATCACAGAAAACAAGATTCAAATCGTAGAGCAGGCACTTGGTATTCACTCAAAATGCCTTCTAATGTTCCCTCCTCATAGCAGGGGCTGGATGGAAGTGGATGAGGTTTCTCCAACTCTAGGCATCTGTGTACTAGGTTTGAAGGTGGAAGAGAAATTTTCCTGCTGTGTTAACTACTGCAGTTGGCAAGCACTGTTGCATAGATGATTGTTCTGGCATCGGCATCCTGCGACTAGACATTGGCTTCCTAAACATCAAGAAGCCTTTGTGGAAGTGGAGGCTGGACCAATGTTTAAGTGTCCAGCTAGCTGATTCCTCAGAGTCAAGAAGCAGTTGCAGTGGAAAGTGGGGTTTTCCCAAGGCAGTGGCCAAAGAGCTGTGTATCCAGTCAGTAGATTCACTGGGCTCTCCCAGATTCTATCCTTCACATCCTCCTGGAGTTTAGTTTGGTGGCAATGCCCCCAATGTTCTGTCATAGATTTTCTTTCTGCATAAAATAATTAGGTGGTATCTGTTTCTTGTAGAGACACCCTAGAGCTACATGCAGACAAGTGCTTTGGTGGGGATAATTTATACAAGGAACTGAGGGGAAGCAAATGGTCTGGGAACCTTCTAAGGAAGTAAGCTCCTAATGCTGCAACTCTTTATACAGTTCCTCATGTTGTGGTGACCCCACAACCTTAAACTAACTTTTGTTGCTGCTTCATAACTGTAATTTTGCTATGGTTATGAAAGTAAATATCTCTGTTTTCTGGTGAACTCAGGCAACCCCTATGAAAGGGTAGTTCCACCCCAAAGGGGTCATGACACAGAGGTGGAAAAACATTGCTCTAAGGCCTTGAGAGAACTGTATTGACAAAGAAACCAGAAACCAGAAACCTGGTCAGAAGACTAGAGTTCAACCCCAAAGCCCCACTGGTCCTTGAACTTCAAAGGACACATCTTTCAATGGCAACTTCATGTAACCATATTTGATAATGGCCACAGGAGTGACTTCTTAAAGGGAAAGGGAAATAGTGGATGAGAAAAACCCCTCCCTCTATCCCTCTTTTCTGTTCAGGGTCTTATGTATTCCAGGCTAGGCCTAAGCTTGGTATGTAGCAGAAGATGACTTTGAACTTGTGGTCCTCCTGCCTTTCCCTCCTGAGCATTGGGATCACAGTGTTTCCCACCATACTCATTAAAAAAAAAAAAAAAAAAAAAAACCAACCTAGATTCTGGGGGGCTTGAACCCAGGACTTTTACAGACTAAGGCTTTGTATTAGCCAAGTGATATCCTAAGACTCAAGGAAGATTTTTCTATGAACTGCCAGAGCACAGAATTTTTAAATTTTCTACCTGCAGGGATGTTTACCTATCCCTGGTAAGGGACAGGTATTCGTGGAAGAATAGGAGCATGATCTTGGGTTCCAAAGGGCGGTTATATCTGATAGACTGATAATTGCCTGCCATCATCTAGTCTCCCTTTTCCTTTAGTACAGAGACCTTGAATACAAGGCCATTAGGACTAACAGCTTCATTTTCCAGGCTACTCTTCCAGCTAGCTTTGGACCATGTAACCAAGTCCAAAACAATGAGAGAGCAGGAGTGATGTCACAACCTTAAAGCACCAGAAAGAACTGAACTCAGGCAGCCTGATTTCATACTTTTATTCTCTGTGTCAGGCTATCTAAAATTAGAGACACTGAGCAAGATAGGCAAGATCCCTGCTTTCATGGGACTCACCCCAGAAGTCTAGGAGTAGTGTATAGTTCCACAGTCAAAGACTGAAAGCATGAAAGAACAGGCAAATGTGGACCATGTGGATAGAGAGGGGTATTTGAAGGGAAATGAAACATTATGACACAGCACTGGCTGCATGGAACCAGTTTAATTGGTTAAGACCTTCCTCAAGAGCACATTTGTGCTAAGATCTTAATTTTGAGAAGGGGTTTAAGACCCAGGTGATGAGAATAAAGTTGAAAAGTTGTGAGGCAGGAGTAAGCTTGGCATGTTTGAAGGGGACAAAGATCTCAGCTTTTCTGGAGCATTAGACAAGTGAGCAAATGATTATTTAGTGTGACTTGCAGGCAGGTGGTAGACCTGGTAGGGCTTGTAAATTATGAGAATTGATTTGGATTTAATTCTAAAGGGCAAGGGCTATCACAGAAGTGATAGAAACATCTTTTCTATGGCTATTGATTATTTTCTTACTAAGTCACGTCTTACTAAGTCAATAATGGAAAACAATAGTTACTGTAAGCATTTGTCTTTTATGAGAATGTTTTCAGAAAACATTGTATGAAGGCTTTGTTTTGATTCAGAAGAAACACTCCAGCAACAAAGTGACTCAAGCATCTTTCCTCCCCCCAGACTCCCCCAATTATCAGGCTCTGCACACACAGGGCAGGGAGAAAGCACAGATGTTCCAGGGTGTACAGGGACACGGGGAGAGAAACTGCAGAGTGTGTGTCCACTATCACAGGCAAAGGAAGAAAGCAGGGGATCATGACTGTCACTATGACAGGTATCCCAGGGTACTTTACCCAGGAAGTCCCTTTTTTGGTTGAGATGAATGAGAAAAAAAATGTAGGAGCAGTATTTTAGGGACTATCCATCAGCTATCTGAAGAATAGTAAGATGGCTTAGAGGGAAAAACCCTGTATATATGTATGTGTTTTAGATTTGAGTGCTAAACTTAAAGAATTATTTTAGAAATAACTCAAACTGTTAATCACATGAGAATTCCTTTGCACCCCATTTCTTTCTTCCTTTATAGCTTATAATATGGGCGCTGCACCAGTGGTAGCAAAGGCAATTTGTCACTACAACTCTAAGTAGTGCCTGTTCCTTGCCATAACCTGAAACTGTGTACTCAGTGAACTGCTAGTGTATAAAATGAGTGTTTGTATCCAGATCCATTCTGAAATATTAGGCGTTTATAGGTGCAGCAGACCCATGATACAATTCAGGGGCTGGCAGAGGCATGACTGACTGACCCTTAGCTTTGGAGTAGAATTCTAAGATGTGCAAAGGCAGAAACTAGGCTTTTGCAATCTGATAGCTTTACAAATAGCTTAGGTAAGCATGTCACTGCTAGCTCACTAGCTAACTTCCAGAGCTGGCAACTCTGGAGGAGTACTCAGCCCAGAAATGTGGCAAGCATACATTTTTATACCCTGGATAGCATACTCAGGAACATGCATTGGTTTCCTTTTGGCTGCAAGCAAATGACTCCCAAGAGCATAATGGCCAGAGTGTTTCTCTGTATAATGCCTATAGTGTATGCAGAGCACCATTCTCCAAGGCCCCGAGATGGTGTATGAAGTGCTCAGTGGCAGTGGCGATGTAAAACATCCTGACAGCTCTAAATCTCCCAACTACTCTCCAGTTACTTTGAGATCCCCATATTTAAGGGTCTGCTGGTTCCTGGGTATGAAGAAAGAATTTTTAATGGGGCCAAATGTAGGTATTTACAAGGGGGAATTGTTTTTTTTATTTATTTTTTTATTTTTTTTATTAGGAGCTGCCTTATGTTCAAGAGTTGTATTTACTTTGTCAAGCTCGCCAGAATTAGAAAATCCCCATTGCTAGGCAGCCTAGAGTGCACATGAAGTATTTCTGGGCATTCAGAACTGAAGCATGTGCTGCCCAAAGGCAGGTTTCATTACAGTGTGTTATTTAGTTCTCTTTCGTCTCTCCCTACTCCCACACCCCCACACAGGAGCACTTCTGTAACAGGGAATCTTGGTTACTTTATGCTGTAACATATTTACATGACTGAAACACAACAATCAACACATCTGTGAAGCCTGAGGGACAGGCACACTTAAATGGGTTCTTGAAGCAAGCTGATTTCCTGGAGCTTTTAATCTTTATTCTGTCCTGCATGCATGAACAAGCTCTCCTCTACTGCAGGTATTTGACACAGTCTACCTGGTATGAATGTGAATGAAAAGAAAATAACACAAAATTAATTTTATGTTTTATCTTTGCCAAACCATTCCTGATGCTTTCACCAGTTCAATGTGCACTGAGGACTGGGCTATTATTTTTGTCACATTGTGTTAGATTTCATACAAATGTAGCTAGGTAGTAGGTTTTTGATTTGACAAGATGAAATG